>CAFUXE010000004.1:174385-210842 GCA_903364295.1 Serranus cabrilla | reverse complement strand
CCCCAATATTCTTAAGTGAAGATTGTTTGTGTTGCAGATCGCGCGCCTGTTCCTGCTCACCTGCCTCTGGCCTGGACTCACAACTCTGCTGCTGAGATTCAGCGTTTCATGACTCAGCTGGAGACTTTGGCCAGAACCATTCAGTCAGAACCCGATGTAGAGCTGAACAGTTCTTCCACGGCTCAATTTGTCTGAACTCTGGTGCAAATGTTGCACTATACGTGGCCAACCGATTAAAGCTTTAGTTATAGGAAGATCAATCTCTGAAATATTTAACATATTTGTCTTGTTTGTCTAATATGCCTCCTAATTCTACACAGCCATGTGTTTTGTCATCTGATTTGTCTGTCAGCATGTGGTAACTGGACTGTCTGCATTGAAAATGTCACTAAGTATTGACTTAAAGACAAACATAATGAATATCTCATGAGCAGTTAAGGAACACCTGTTCAAATGTGCCTGTGTACATCTACATCAGTGGTTCCCAATATTTTTCTTTAAGGGCCCCCTGCTCTGTTGAGTAAACTGACAACCCCTGAATAAGTGACATATTTTATGGATATTTTATATTATATTTCATGCATAACATAGAACAGATGAAACAACAACCCAAAAAGTAAACACAGTAACTGCAGGAAGTTTGTGTAAAAACAGTTATTTGCACTCATTTTCAGCAGATTACTTTCTGCTAATCTTGCACCAGAGATTAGTTTTTCTTATTTTTTTAGGGAGATTTAAAGCAGTATTCCTTAGTTTTATTTTTAATAATCATACAAACTAAAAAAGCTTCATGACCTCCTGTGAGGCTTTGGCAACCCCTAGTGGGGGCCCCATGTTGGGAACCAGTGATCCAGATGATAGAACATCCTCTATTTGGTCATTTGCTGGATGTCATTTTGTTTTTTGACTTGTGGCTAACACATGGAAAGGTTTATTAGTGCTTGCCCAGCAGTCATCAGCAGTGCTTACATCTTAGATCAGCAGCAGATATTGTTCCCCTTTGTGCTGACAGAAGTTGTTAAATATTTGCCCAGTCTAATGAATGTAATGTGACATATTAGTCATGTGCTCCTGTTTTAATGTCCCAATCTTCTAAAAGAGACAATTAAGCAGAAAATATTTTACTTTTCTTTGTTTGACAAAGCAGTTATTATAACCGAAGCAGATCAAACTGTTGTGGGTCCTCTGGGAGACAAAATGTAGTGAAGTATTTAGATCAGAACTGATGTTTTCTTTTTGACTGTAATGTGAAAATCCAAATGAGTAAAAACATGTAAGAGTCAAATGTAGCAGACTGTTTGTGAAAAACTACAGAGCATCAATACTCATTATTTTTTATTTTTGTTTTGTAACAATCCACATTTGCTGTTTTTAATAGTTTTATTATTTTTATACAGTATTGAAACAAAAAAATAATGTGGTGCATTCACATTTTTCCCAAGGGATTCTTTGCAAGTTTGATCTCTACAAGGGTAAAACAGTGAAAAGCTTGAAGCTGGATCCATCCATGTTAAAACTCACAGGGAATAGGAAGACTGGGCCTGATTCAAAAATCATCTACAACTTTTGATGGATTTTATTTCTGCGCTGACATTTTATTCCACATTTCTGCCTGTTTATTGTGTTTTTGTAAGGGAGGATGAATCAGGTTCCCAGCATTTGTCTTTAAAAGAAACTTCCAGTCCATGCGTAACAACAGTCCAAAGAAAACAAACAAATCCCATTCCCCCCATCCAGTCTCTTCCTCCTCCCATCCAAAGTTCATCTTCTATGCAACATAGGTGTACACTTTGCGATCTTCTGGCGTCCTAGCCAAGTATTCTCTTTCTATTAGTCCTTCTATACGTTTTTTAATTACGACAGGGCTCGGAAGAAAACGTGCCCGGAGCTGCTGAGTTACCTGAAGACAAAAAGTCACAAAATGTAAGAAAGTGCATCTTTTATCATTAATGTTAGTTTAAATTACAATAAAAATATTTTGAAAGCGGACAAAAATGTGTATGTCCATGTGTTGTTCCTTACCTCTGCCACCAGGACATTGTGCTGCATCTTCTTCCTTGACTTCATGATTCGGACAATGGCTGCCTCAATCTCATGCTTCCTGTCATCATCCACTTTCTGCCGCGTTTCTTTCCTTTCGGGGTCTGATTCACCTTGTTTAGCAGCAACTGGGAAAGTGTAATACAGAGACAAGATGAGGTTTGATGAGAACATGTAGAAAATGTGCTTAGGTACTGTTTTATATCAGCAACAAGGACAGTGTTACAGTGCATTTCTGAACAGAGGATGTCTATTATCTGAAAGGCTGAAACTAGATACTGGGGTATTGAACACAAACTTTGCCCACCTGTCTGTATTTTGACTCTGTGCAGTTTGGAAGTAAACTGATCATTAACTGTAAACACATGGCCGCTCTCAATCTCCTTAGACTTTGGCTCCTTGGTAAGAACTCTCTGTGTCGGCTTCCCACAGGCCAAAGACTGCAACGCTCGCACTAACTCCCGCTCAGGAATATCTGTCTCCTGCTGGATCTCCTTTAGACGGGAACAGAATGGGTGATAAGTTATAAAAAGGGTGGCACAAAAAATCTGTCCTGACGTAGAAGGATGCATGCAAATCAAACAGTAAGCAAAAATAACCTCTACAAAGACAAAAAGATCTAATATTCTGATAATGGTGCTTTACTGTGTTCCCACCTCGAAAGTGCACTTTTCTCTGTTATTGAAGAGCATGAGGATCGTCATCTGGAAGGTAGAGACCTGCAGTATGTGCTTGCGGGTGTTAGAGCCCGTAACCTGAGCACCTCCCACACCCACCTCTGAACCATCCTCCTGCATATGAAGAAGAAAGGAAGTTGTATTGAAACTCCACACTTAGAAATTATACTAAAAATGACTGTGGTTCATAATAAAAAGCCAAATGTACATAATGTGCGTACCTTTTTAATAGTTCCATAGAAAGTTGCGTTTAGGTCTGCCCCGCCCATATGGTGCTGCAGTGTGAGCTGTCTACCACTGTGCTTCGCGAGGTAAAACCTGTCAAATAACAGCCAGAACTCAGTTCTTTAGAAACCATACAAAACGGCGTCGAGTCTCCATATGTACAGTCAAATATTTGAGTGAATTTAGGGGAGCATTACCTTCTAAAGACCTCAAAGGCGTGTCTGGGAGCAGGGGGGATGGTGCATTTAGGTGTTGCAGACTGTGTAGGCCAGTAGCCAGTCGTAAGAACTCTTACTGTTAGGTCCACACCACTTAAAGATGCCTGAAGGTGATAAATGAATGTTTTTTTTTTTAAATTAAAAAGCAATATAAATTTTGACGTAACATGGCTTAACATTATTACCTCTCCATTACAAAATAATTGCTACAAAACATTTCTATGTACTAATGATTAAAGACTCACTTTCGAGTGTTCTTCCATCAACATATGGATCATTAATTTTACTGTAAAGCAACTACAAGAAGTTTCTACCTGGTAGAAAAACTTGGCTTTATTTCCTAATGTCTTTCCCTGGGTCTGATTTTTTTATGAACTAAATTGGGAGACATGGTTTTATGTCAATAAATGAATTTAAAATGGAGGCCAGCGAAAAGGTGACTGACTGCCTTACCGATGTGGTTTGTATGTGTTGCCTGAACTCATCCATGGTAGTGTTGGAGATACTCATGTCTCTGAACATTCCTTCCAGTTTCGAGGTGAACTGACAGCCACATTCTGTCTGCAAAGGGGGAAAACAGAGCAGTGAGCTGGAACTGCAGATGGTGGATTTAGACAGGGTGAAGACAAGACTGCAAGAGCAGAGGAAGAAATAATGGAGAACAGTACAAGTGATATGCAAAAACATTCTCGTTCTCTTACCTTGAGCTTGGAGATCATGTTCTTCTCTGAATCGTCTGAAACACTCTTGTTGCTGAGCAGCCTGCGGCCCAGATGCTGCTTGTAGTACCTTTCAAACACATCCTTCTCCTGCATGAACCGGAACAACACCATGGCCTTGTCAAGGATCGACTCCACTTCCTGTTCTGTCAACTGGTCACACAAGACAGGGAGAAGAAGGAATGGGACAATGCAAAAACGATTTTCTCACATAAATATGCAGAAATATTTTGCACTGAAAGAACATTCAAAGACACTTCATACCCCTTTGACACCCTTCTTGAGCTTGTCATCAATAAAGAGTGATAGGTACTCTGGTGAGCGGGAGTTGAGGTTGAGAAAATACTCAAAGTCTCCCGCTATGGTTTGTTTGAAGAGTCTATCATTGTTGAAAGATTCAAGGAGGAAACGATCGAATCGTGTCTTCAGGTCGAGCAGACCCTGTGGAGGAGGCAATTACATAGAGGTGATATAACCGATTAACAACATCTCTCTCGCATTCATAATTTCGAGTAGGGTTGGCCAAGTTGTGTTTCTGGACTCATTGTTTAACGAGCATACCTGGATATAGTCGACAGGGTTCTTGCCCTCTCCCTCTTCTGACACCAGAGCTTTGCCTTGCTCCCTTAAGTAAGAGCTCATACACTCGCACATAGTTTTCAGGCCATTTGGCACACGACTGAACAGCTTGTACATGCATGCCAGGTCTGAGGGGGAGACATGGTGGGGAAAGATCAGAAGAAATAGAATCAAACTGTTGAGGGCAGGCTTAAAAAACACACAATTGCAATTCTTGATTTTGAAATAAAAATGCAATGCTTCCATCTTTATTTCAAGTCATAATTAATTAAAAAAATTAAAATAGACAAAGCTGTTACCTTCTGTCTTGCCGTTCTTGAGCATATGGACGAGGCCAGAGTTCTCCATTTCCACAATTGTCTTCATGTGTTTAGAAATGAGCTCCCTTTCAACCACTTTGACAATGGGCTCCTCTGTAGACTTGTCCAGGCAATGCATAACTCGCTCAATCTCTTCATTGATTCTGGCCTCTACCTTCTTAATGTAGACACTGGCACTGTTTTCTGCGAGGAACTTTTGGCTCTCCATCTGAAACAGCACATATTGTGTGTTTGGTATTTTTTAGCAAAGATTTTCAGTGGTTACAAAAACAGAGAGACACCAGAAACCCATTGTAGACTTACCTGGAAGAATTCTGCTGACATATCTAAGAAAGGACCCTCAAAGTCTTCCTCGTACACAGACCTGCCATCGAGTCCGAGAATCATCAGCATCTGGCAGGCGTTTCTGATGGCGCCCCTGTAACAGATGACACAAAAAAAACAGGTGAGTCTTTAATATTTGCAATAATTAAAAGTTATTTTGGAATGATAAACTGCCACAATAAAAATAAGAAACTAAAAGTTAATGAATAATTGTATGTAAAATAAATATCTAGGAAAATTGCTTTATGTCACCCAGTTTACTAATTCAACCAAAATATGGTGCATCCTGGAGCAGGAATCAAGCAGTGATGTAGTACTCCTGCTTACCTATCCACAACCTCTCCCTTCCTCTCTCGAGCAATCATGTCCAGTAACGTCTGTCGAAGGTGGTCGCGAATGCAGCCGTAGCGCACCACCTGGTCCCTGAATATGATGAGGCCGAGGTTGTACACATTCTCCACATTGTTTTGTTGAACATACACCCGATCCTGGGAGAGGAGAGAGAATGAGGTGAAAAAGACATTAAATTCTGTATGAATGGAAAAAAGTACTAAGGCCCAAACTGACTCAGTCATACAAACACAGGCATGTTAAGAAGCTTCAGAAGCACAGGTAAAACTAGTTAACATCAGGAGTATGTTTTTCAAGCATTTTGTATGTTTAACAGTGTAAAAAAAAAAGAAAAATCTCCATCCACTGTAATTCAGTGTGATGCAAAGTACTTTTTAGTGGAGCTGGATATGCCAGCAAACCTTTCATTATATACTATACACTCCCACTGACAGGGTGATAAGCTTTTATGAGGGCATTAGAGTGGCAGAAGAAAGGACTCGTAGGTGTCTGAATTATTACAAGAAAACATAAGGTTACAACAAAAGCCCCTTCCAGAAAGCATTAGTATTCAAGGGGGGTGTAGTTGATAAGATATTTACAATGCCACTCAGAAAACAACATTTGACATTACAAAGAGACACATAAAAATATAAATATTAGCCATTGCAAAATTATAGTCGGTTGTTTCTACCTACCTATTACATGGCACCATAATGTGATTTGCATGGCAGTTTTTTTTATTGTGTAAAAGAGCGCGTACTTTTAGTCCAGTCAATTTTCAAAAGCCGATTTTATGAGTTTATGGGGTTTGGCTTTGTGATGCCTCTCCCTTCTTTTCTTCTTCATTTGAGTAGTGAATGAGAATATCTTTCTTGGATCAGATTACTATATAACAGAAATAAATTATAGGTGAATGGGGCTGATGTTTAACAAAAAGTAAACGCATGTATACTTGGGATTAAAATGAATGAATTGTGCATTTGCCCTACCTCTCCCAGACAAATAAATAATGTCTCCAGTGCCTAAAGAGAGGCAGTGGCTTCTAAAGAGGTATATACACCAGGTAAAAACAGCAAAGTCACACTTGCTGCATCTGTCTGGCTCTCCTCTAGAGGTCAGCAGGCAGGTAAGAACAGCAGGCTGCTCTCATTGCAAAGACATGGCGAGTCTGCCGTAGTTAAACATCGGAAAGCCAACTGCCCGGGGTAAGGCCAGGACAGGAAAAAGGAGAGTGCAGAACAAAAGAACCCCAGGAGAGCTGTGCAGTCTCTGTTCTGACTCTGCTATTGTTTAGCCTACACTTGTGCCTATCTGGAGGGCTCACTCACTCACACACACCCCCACAAACATTTTGGACTTGCTGCTAAAGTAAATCAACTAGTCCTGCCAGTTTTCCGACAAAACAAATAAATACAGCAACAGAGGCTCATTGTTAGGACCACAAATAAAACAGCACCTTACAAAGTCCAGAATAGGATGTAGGTGAAGGTTGGCCAGTTTGAAACAAAAGGCCATTTCTTCAAACGCACAAAATTATTCATGATGGCAAACAAGCACCATAATCCACTTGCAGAGGCAACAGGACCCATCGGACAAACATAAATAAATATGGTTTCACTGACATAACAGCCACAACACCTTTATGAAATGTTTAAGATCACTGTACATTTATTCATCTACTGCTATAATATGATTTATACAAAATGAGTATGATAAGAGAGCACAACAGCCTACTTACCATGTACATGAGGATGTCTCTGATCATAACCATGGCAGTCTGATGGTCATTCCAGGCCTGATTCAGTGTTTGCAGAAAGTTATTATTTAGAGAGTTTAAGACATCTTCCCGTACCTGAAAATACAAGAGATTGACAGAATTTAGGTCACATCAAGTTATTTCTGGTGTGGCTGATAAACATCAGGCCACTTGTGAAATTATTTACTATTATTTAAAATGTAGAAGAGAGTTTACAAAGGCTTTGGACTTCTTAGCTGTCTGGCATGTAGTATTCAAAGTCTATTCACGGTCCATTGGTGTACTACTGGGTTGAAAACGAGTGTATAAGCTTGTTTTTTTTGTAAATTCAATCAAACATCCTTTAGGCATGTTATTTGCTCATAAAGGTTTGACATCTATTTGTTTTCCAACATGGGGACATTTTATCAGTAGCCTGAAGAGATACAACCGTAACCAGTTTTCACTGATATTCTCAAATTTCATCTTTTTCTCCTATTTCTTTTCTCCTGGTGATTTTCAAATAGAGAATTTTAAAAAGCGCTGCATTGGAGAAGAAAAGGTTTCTTTACTTTGTTGATGAGGTGCTCTGTGACGACCTCCCTCAGGCCTGTGTAGAGCTTCTCCCCATGTTTGTGGAGCACCATGGTGTAGGCATTCCTGTACAGCTCCTCAAAGCTTAACCCACTGTTGTTCTTCCTCTGGATCTCCTGGATGGCATTCTTTAGAAGGTCCCAGATGTTGTTCACATACTTCTCATCCATTGTCATCTAGGATTGACAGGACAAAAAAGTTTGGTCACTTGAAACAATCTATTATGCATTATTTCCACATGATATCATAAAATAGTAGACCGCTTGGGAAAAAGATCCAATGCATATGACAGATCCAGTTATGCTGTGTTGTTAATGAGTAATAGAGCTAAAGCTTTCTCAAGCTATGTCCACTCAGTTTTCAAAACATATGCATAAACATATACACACCTCTGAAGTGTAGACAGGGGTAGGTACAGCTCTTTGAAAGCACAGATGTTCAATTGATGACTTTCACAGTGAGGCATGGGTACTAAAATGTAGCAGGAATGTAAATAAGCCATATTGCTGTTATTTACAATTCCCTCTGTGATATAGTGTGGATGATGCTTGAATGATTCTGGCAGCTGTCAAAGAACTTTGCAAGCATATAAAACCAATTTGATCAGGGTCTCAATGCTGTAGCAAAGGAGCTGTAGCTTTGATTAATAGAAAGCCATGATGAAATCAATATTTTATACATGTGGAGCACTATCAACAGCAACAGAAACCCCTTTCAGACTGCCGTTTCAAGCCCCAATATTTACACCTCTGTAACAATTTGCCTGCAATCTGAACGTGCCAGAGGGTGGGGTGATCAAGTGATCCTGGCTTTGCAACACCTTCTGAGGTAGTAACAGAGGCGTAAAATTGATGAGACTGTTCGAGGCGGGATCAATGTGAACAGGCTAGATATAAAACATGTGACGTATCATCAGAAAATCATCTTTCACTTGAGTCCAACAGTTATCGAATCATGTTCAGCAAAATGCAGACCAACATTGCTTCAGAGTTTGTAGCTCTACAGCGAGAAACAGCATGATGGGCGGCTCTTCAGCCATTATTGTTTTGAATTCACTGCGCTGCCGTCGCACACTGTACACAAAGTGTCCCCCGCTCATTGCAAACAAACTGACATTGCTAACTGTACACAAAGTGTCCGCCACTTGTAAAAAACAGTCGTTGCTTACTTTACACATACTGCTGCAGCACATTCATACTATTGGCAATGTTGTGATATTTTGCCTATCAATATTCAAAGGAAACTTTATTCACTGCATACTGAGTTGAAAACTTGAGACCATGAAAACTGTGCCATCATCACACTGCATGAAAAGCTTTACAATCCAATCGACAAAGCAAGTTCTGCCTGAGTCCAAATAACTGTAGTTTTCTGAATGTCCACAATTAATGATTGAAAAAGGTATAGTCAGAAATCAAGACACAGAGTACCTGAGTTTTCCAAACTGTACCTTCAAAGCTGTACAGAAAATGGAGAGAAGGTAGAATAGCAGCCGTGATTTGGTCAAACCTCTCTACCACTTCTAACATGTTTAACTCTATAACTGAAAATAAAAATACTTCTAATAACAGTTACTTTCTAGTATCTTTAAGTTTAATATGAGAGCAAAAGGTAAGCAAGAAATTATTATTTTTAATCAGGATCCAAATTACAGTCCTAATATGAGTCCCTTTCTGGGTATTTCACCATACACCAGAAGGGGAGACCTCATATTGTCTGCCACACAGAGATCTACTGAAAAGTAGGGATGCACATATCGGTGCCAATACTGACTTTATTAAGCCGACTGGGTGTCAGTCAGATTACAGATCCTTGCCAATTTAATAATAAAAGTCTTTGTTTAAACTTGCATCAGTTACATTCATTCAGTATAACAGCCTTCCAACACAGTTTTAGCCACATTATTTTATATAAAAATGATCCTGATTAGGTCAGTGCATTAAGGTAAACAGGTGATAAATTTGCAATACAAGAGTACAGTGGTACTAGATTAGTGGCTGCTGGACTAAGTTTTGGGATAGAAACATTCAGGTAGGCGCATGTAGTAAAATGTAACTCTAGCTCAACAGCCGGCATGCCCACATTCCAGTTGATAAATTAATTTTCAGATCACAGGACATGCATGTCTCAATAGCCAGTAGATAAACAACAGCTGTTATTGGATCAATTAAAATTAATTCATTTATTCAAGTTTGTTATCATATTGACTAAGACCACCTGGTAGTGTCTACACTGTGGTCTAATGAGCTGGACTTGTACTTGCATGCAAGCTCCACATTTGAGGAAGGATTAACTGTGTTCACTCACTCATCTGCTCACTGACTCATTCTGCCAGACACCCACTCATAACCGTGGATATCCAACAGAAGAAAAAGCATTTGTCTGTGTTTCACACTAGCAATCTCAACAAGAAATTTAATTATGTTGCAAGGGCTGAGCAAGTTAGACTAGACTGCATATCCCACAACATGATAACTGAGTGCGCTCATATAATTGACTGGGTGAATATGTAATTCAGCCCAGTGATTAGGGGATGTTAGTGAACTCATTGTGTGACAGTAGTGCTAGTAAGTAGGTTGCTGGTTTGACGCCAATAAGATTCATTCCTCAAGTTACCTTAGGCATGTTTACTGGAGTGTCACGTAAGACTGAAGTTGCGTTAGCTTCCAAACTAACACTGGATGATAATGTTTAAACTGCCATCAAAAACAGCCAACGCCAAATGCGTGGTGCAACAAAACACCAACAGCCAAAAGAGCTTGCCGTTACCATAGCGTAATGATACTTGCTGACTGACTGCAACTTAGCTAGCGTCAAGTTAGCTAACATTATTAGGCCTGCTACTTGGCTAGCAACCATTTGCTAGTCTGTTACTGAAGAAGTTTGCTTAACGTTACATATGCTAACGTTAGCTCATGCCAAACGACGATGGCGTTTTCAAACCAATAAGCTAGCTAACGTTAAATAAACCGAACTAATAACATAGCTAATGTCCATCAGACGATTTGTCCAGCTAAAAGCAGTTTTCATTTCACAATGACATGTTTTTCTCGTTTGACCAGCTAGCTAGCAGGCAGTTGCTAGCATAGCGACCTGTCATCCCCGGTACTCGAGTCTCATAGTTAGCGTCCGAGTGCTCACAGACTCGGAAAATACTTACAGGAAAGGCTCGTATCCTCATCTTGGTGTCCTTCTTGGTTCCGCCTTTGAGGTTGGACATGATTAGTTAGAACGACTTTCGTTTCTAAGTTGACTTAAAGACTACATGAAAGGCAGTTGCTGGTTTGTTTTCTACGCCAGGAAAGCGGCAGGGGAACTCAGCGACCTCCCCTTCAGGAATTAGGTCGGTCTGTGTGTCTGTTGTGTTGTTGTCACTCGCTCTCTTCTCAGTGGTTTTTGGCTAACGTTAGCTTGGTTGCAGTGATGGCGGACGGCTGTACTCCACTGCGCAACGCCGAAACCTCGCGAGAGTAAAATACACTATATTGACAGGTGCATTCCACAGGTTTGAGCAGTTAACTCATATCATAGCGGTTACCTTAGCATTTTCCATCTATTAATATTTCGACGAAAAGCTGCACTTAAGTAGCTGATACCATTTAATTGATTAACTCAAAAAAAGATGGGAAAAATCGCGCCGAAGGCTGAAAAAAACTTTATTTGGTGACAGTAACACACGTGTTTTGTTAATCTAGGGCCAAACTAGAGTTAGCGCTAATTGCTATTACCATACACCCAACACAAGAGCTGGTACTTCTTTTTTGCATTTGCAATTCGTTTTTTTTTATTTTTTTTTTTTACAGAAAGCATACATGATCATTCTTCATGTTACTTTTCATCTTTGCAGTTTTCCAGTCCACTGGTCAGTTTTAAAATTGTCCTGCGAATTCCGATGATTGACCAACGGCTGGAAGATGGAATATCTTCTCACTGTCATGACGACGCTCTCTGAATGAGAGACAGAAAAATATCACAGCAAACAGGTGAGTCCATGGAACTCCTATAACAACAGTAAACAGTAAAAACAGCAAAACTCAAATTTAATCACCATATGGCCTATGCACACTTTACAGTGTAGTCTACACAGTGCCATTATTAGCCTAATATGAGTCTACCTCTGCATTCTGGTGTCATGACGGGAACTGTTGCAATCTTTCGGAGATTAGCTCCAGCTGTCCTCTTCAGGCCCATGTTCTCCAGCTCCAGCTTTCTGATTTCTGTCCGCATCGCGTTGATCACATGTGTAAGCCTCTGTTCACTGTCCATGGTGCTAATTTCCACCCTGCCTGCGTCTCTCTTAGAGCCATGCAACCCACCACAGGACCCCATCTGACCTGTTCACACACAGTCTACAGGTAGATGTGCAGCAGCCCCAACACACTTATAGGTGAAGCCACCTACAGTTCAGTCTACACCTGAGTCCCTTTTCATTCAAGTTCATTTCAGAGCTCAACATTGGGCCAACAAAGAAAAAAACAGCCAATCAAAAGCAGCAATCTAGTCTTTCATCAGACCATTGATAGTCTGGTCACATGATGGGAAGAGTGTTATTTTCTTCTTAGTGATCGGATGCCTACCACTTTCCCTCCTCCTGTTAAATATTCATCCACTCTGTCAACATAAAGCCACAATAGGTACTTGGGAGAGGCGTTGCCTTTGGTCTAACCGTCTGTGTTAAGGGTGAGCTGCTTCCCCTTTAAATTCAGACTACTTCTCTTACTACTCTACCAATACCTTGATTGCAGTATTGCCAAAATATTGTAGGGTGCTTTTCATATTTTCACAGTTTTTTGATTAATAAGCATCAGTAAAGTTGTAATAACGACAAAGTAGCTAAAAGCAAATAATAGAACAGCTACAACAGCCTGTAAGTTCTGACATTTAGATCACTTTACAATAATGCAGCCTTAAAAAACAAACAACAGACAACACGTATGCCATATTATGATATCAAAAATCTAAGACCTAGTTTAAGACTAGGTCTTAGATTTATCACAATATTGATATAATATTGGTCTTTTTTATACAGACAACCTTCCTGCATTCACAAAAGTATAAGTAAGACACGCACAGTTTAAATTATAACAAAGGGAAAAAAGTGTAATGAATGACTAGAAGACTGCTGTGTGTATTAATGTGCTTGTGTATATATATATATATGTGTGTACTCATACGCATTTAATGTATGAGGCTTTATAGTAAAATCGCTATGCATCATATGTTCAGAATTTAGATGAGAGAGTGAGTTAGTGAGTCTCTGTTTGGTGCTGCTCTGCTGCTCTCTAGTGTCTAATAGTAACAATAGTAACACCAAGCAGAAAAAGATTGTTTCTCTGACCTCTTCTGGTTCACTTTCATGTATATCCAATATAGGACCTCTGGCTACAATGAATAGTGATGTCAACATGTACTGACCACACTTTGATTACATATTTCTAACACAACTTATATATATTTAGGTCCACTTTACTGCCATATAGTTGTGTGTAATGGACACATAAACATTTAAAGTCAAAAATACAATATAAAATATAATATTGCAAAGATTTTCAGGGAACTTTTTTTAAAATTATTATATTATATTCAACCAGAAGGCTTTGTGTTTTTATATAATGCTTAAAGTTAATGTAAAGCATTATGTTTTTTGTTTTTTTTACTTTGCTGCATAGTGAGTCTACCTGATGATCTTATGAAGTTTAGTATACCATAAAGCATTTGCCGCTAGCGGGGACCACCCTGTTGCAATTTAATTTTAAATAATGTGTGCATTATGGTATATCAAAAATCAAACATACAGCTTTTACATTTATTTTCCTTATTTTGTATTAATAACTAATAATCAGTTTTTTTTTCTGTTTAAACATTTTTTGTTATTTTTGTCCCAATATTCGACAGAAATAGTAACAGTAAACATATTTTTCTCTTTTGTGGGCCTATTTATTCCTTACATTCAGTTTTTTTAAGACATATGTTAAAGTACGTATATTAAAAACATATATCAAAATGTCTGTGGCCCAACTGGGGGTCAGGACCCCCATTTTGAAAAACAGTAGACAGTAGGACTGTACCTTTTGTAGACATGCCAGTAAACCCTCTGCTGCATGCACTACCTTAATGGCGAAACATGAGGCTAACTGCGCCTGCAGCACTCGTCCACTCTCTCTTCCTCTGAGAAATACTTGGGAGGTGAAGCTTGACCGGCCATTGCAATGTTTGTCCTCAGCCTAGCCATGGTTCATGTAACAATGATACATCGTAGAATATAACTTACATTACTTCATTCATATCAGATGAAAAACATGTTGTGCATTGCACTTTTTCAGGAAACATCCTCTTTGATATCGACAACATGATAACTGGGGTTTTAACACAGGAAGTGCTACAGCTATCTCCAATGTGTGTGTTCAGAGGTGATGTAAGTTGTTGTGGAGGTAAAAAAAAAATCATATCATGCGCAAATAACACATTATTCATCCTACATAAGAAAGAGAAAAAACCTATATCTAATATTTCTTTTAACTGCCTGATTGATTTGCCGTATAACATCACAATGAAAACAGACCTCTGTGACACACATTTGAACTGCCGAGTTTCATAATATCAAGTTGTCTGTTTGCGCGTGTTGTGTTTTGACACCACATTACATACTCGAAGTTCCTCCCATTCCACAGTGTGGTGTGTAAGCTGTTTGTCTGCTGATAACAACCCCCTCAGCAACTGAGAGATAAACTCCACATGCTGCTGGAGAGACAGCTAACACAAGATGCTGACAGCCTACATGACAGAAATGCATTGTGGCTGTGGAAATGAAGACTGCTGAGTGAAAGACGTCTATGTCAAGTGATGTTAAATTAACTGTGATATATTTGTGGCTGGGCACACACAAAGTCATCACTCAACCACAATAACATTAGCATTAAAACAGAATATATTTAACTTTAACGTTTGTTTGCCACGTAGCATACGCAAGATGCCCAGCAGGTGGCGTGTGCTGTGGTGTGAGTTTAACAAATTTGGCCTAATGTAGTCCAGCTTCACTCCATGTGCAAGCACATGACGTCCTCCAGCAGCAGGGTAAACCCAAAGGACAACAGTATAAAGTGGTGCATTTGAAAGCAGAGGTAATTGATTTTTTCTGCAAGTGATTACAGAAGCAGAATTTAATACACTGCTTTTGATTTCAGCTCTTTTCATCGCTGCGACTTGCTTTGCAAACATGACACCAGAGGCTCAGGACAAATGCGGCTCCCTCCAGAATCCCGCACTCATCATTTTAGCCAAGTTGCTGTTGACCCGGCGCCAACACCACAAAACAGGACAAGTAATTTAATTTGCCACTGCTGCCGACCTTGAAGCGGGGAATGTAGGCTACCAGAATCCCAATAGGGAGGCTTGAAGAAAACGTCACAGGAGCTGAGAGAGAGGTCAGGCTGCTCTGCCTGTAGCATCACAGTCTCCTTACCTCTATAGGGATACTTTTGTCCTTCAGCTTTGCAGAAATCATATTATTTTGAAGGTAGATGGAGTATAATGACATATTATATAGATGCCTTGTCTAAATATCCTGCCTATAACATCATAACTATATAATAATAACATCATAACTATAAAAACCTCAAAATCACAATCAAGGCTAACATTTTAAAGGCTAATAATGTGCTCCAAGCTAGCTCAAAATCTGCAAAAATGACAAGTATGCAGTGCCCCCTCAAAGTGGAAATGACTGTAGTTGTTGTCAGGGAGTTAACTCCAACATTGCAGCATATGACATGACTGGCTGAAACAATCTGTAAGAGGCCAAAATGACCTAATCCTAGTCAAGATGTGCACCTATACGTAAGCTTTATACGTCCCAAACAAGGATAAGATTATGACTCACTGGATATCACACTGGAGTCTAGAAAGTATCACCTTCCCAGATGAGAGGCGCTAGATAAAACAAATAGCAGGAGGAGAAATGTAGGTCACATCTGCTTTTATTATGTGATACATGCCAGGGATTGTGCTTCTATTATGTCATGTTTACATATCTCCGTAGATATGTGACAAGACGTCATTTAGATGTACTGGCATCTCTGTTGATAAGATCACATTTGTTAAAAACTTGAACAACCTTGCAGCAAGTGAAAAAAAAAGAGATATTTCATCTTTCAGAAACTGCTTGGTCATTTTGTGTCCATGCAGCCATATTGTCATTGTGACTTGTCACCACAATGATGATATGACTTTAAGAGGTTAGATAAATGGGGAAATCCCTTAAGCAAAACAAGCGTTGAGCTGCTTTTTAACGTGCCTTATGTGCAGACACATTCCCATTCCCATCTTTCATCACCCAGAGGGAACAAATGTACCAACGTCCTCTCGCGTCCATGTGATGTGATGCGATCTGAACGTAATTGCAGCCGTAACTTGTTGCCCTACCGAGGTGACATCTTAAATCACACCGGTGAAAATATCTTAGGTCAGAATTCAATATTGGTCGTAAAATCTAAATATAAGGCCCCAGGGACTAAGCTGTTTCGCAGAGAGCTGCGGTGCTGTCTGGCAGACACACACAGGGTAATAAGGCTTGAAAGTGGAGCCCTTACCACTTTCAAGAGAGCTTCTGCTATTGAGATTACTAGTGTAATATCTGCGAAATGTTGTAATAACTTTGTAGAAGCTGTTTGAAAGGACTTTGAAGCTCGTGCTATGTCTTCCAGCAAGCCAGTGTTTCAAATGGAGATCTGTAGGTTTTCCAGCCACTCGGCACTGTCTTTAATGACATAGCTCATAGCCACAGTCCCGTCCAACAGCCTTCATTATGACTCAGTAATCATAGGCTGCATTTGTTTTTCTTTCTATCTCTTTTCCTCTTTCTTTTCGTAAACCTGTAGGCCTCTGTCTCTCTCTTTTTCCCCCTCTATTTGTACTTTCCTGAGCACGGCGAATCCAGTAGTGAGCAAGAGCCGCTACTGGAGAAAGTGTTTGTTGACTTTTCGGCACAGACTGGTGCTCTGTAGGGGAGCAGCCTGTTATTTATGGCTCAGGCTTCTGTGATTGGTTGAGTAGAGATATAATTATGTCTGGCGCTCAGCTTAGCTAGTTTTAGAATTACAATAGGTGCCGTGTTGAGTTCACTGGTTGCTATGATACTAAGTGGAGGGTCTTGTAATGTATATAAAATTATTTTGATATAGACCTACGTCTGATGGTTGAACCCTTTTTCCATGCTTACCCTTAGCCCAATAAGGAATAGCTACTTAACACTAGGAAATGTTTCATTCCTGATTTATATGAGACCTGATACTGTCCAGGAGTTTGTTTGTGTTCATAATTTTGCACAGAACAAGGACTGAATTTTGTCCCCCCATCACTTACACTGGAAGCACTTAGCTCTCTTAAAGGCCAGCATAAACAGGAGAAATGATTACAGCAAGTAGAAACTGTTTACATTACATTACACTGGCTGCAAACTGTTGTTTCAAGACAGAGTTGAACATTTTTTAACCTACCTTTTAATCTCTCGATGTAGCAAAAACACCAAGGGTTCTGAGGGCGTATTAAACAGCATCAGACTAAATACCTTGAAGTGTACATTCATCCTCCCAATGATCAGATTTGATATAGCAGTGTGACTGATATGTGATTTGATATTTGACTACTTCAATATTACCCAATCCTTTCTGATATGAAAGAAATCCCCTTGGCATTAGATAAAAGTAATGGATGATGGTGGTTTCTGCCACCACGTGGGGGTTTATGGGGATTTCCACACTTATGGTGCCAGACACATGTGGTCATTTGACGTACTAGTTTCTGACACTTTCTCACTGGATTCATTTTTCAGCTTTGGAGGTTGCTGCTTGATTAAAAGCAATCACATGAAGCAGCAAAGGACATAATTGAATTTAGATAATTTATATTTACAGGAGAAGTTGGATAATTTATATTGGACTCAACATGGTTTAGAACAGGTGCACGGTGGTGTAGTGGTTAGCACTGCCAATGTCAGCCGCGATCGGCTCCAGCCCCCCCTGAGTTTGGATAAGCGGTTATATGATTTAAATGATCCCTTATATGAGTGATTCATTTAAGACAGGTACAACTTAAATACAGAAGACTGTAATTTAATGTTTTATTGGTGTCACTTAATAACTTCTAGTTTTGATTTAATTGCTGTGTTTAGGTGATTACCGCCATCGTTGTTCACATAAATGACGTCAGAAGGATTTCCGAGGAGCTGCTAAGATTTCCAGTGAACTGCTCTATATATGGCGGTGGGAATGCTGGAGTGGGAGATGGGAGAGGCAGGATAAACAGGTCTCAACAACCATCTTAACAGCTGGTGAAAGTGTTGACTTACAGAAAACAAGAAATCAAAACACAAGCTTTCTCTAAACTTTATAACATGCATTTCCTGTGAGGGGAGGTTAATTGAATTAATAGTTGTCCCTGACACGAGAGACATGAATTATTCTCTTTATAAAAACAGTTACTAATGGATATTGCCCCAGAAGCCTTTATCTTCTCATTATGCAGGGTGGTTGGACAGGGACCTTGAATGGACTAATGGGATCGTGTCAGTTTGAATCGGTTTTTGCCGGGCTTGTTCCACACAGTGGAGCGGCTGCCATGTATTTGTGTGCTCCCTGCAGGAGTGGGAGGTGAAGATGAGACTTAGTCTCTCCACCATAGATAATCCTATTGTATGTTCCATACCATGGCTTATGTGATCACTTTTTTCTATAATACATGTGCAGTCGTATCACAAGTAGAAAACACAAGGATGGGCAGGGAGTGGAGGCTCAATGAGTAATCCTCATCTAATCCATTTATTTTAAATACATCGGCTGCCACGGTTAATAAATAGCGACGTGTCGATCATAGTCATGAGTGCTGTTGCGTTGCTCTGTTTCTTTTTACTTTTCACATAGCAACAAGTAGAATTTTATTTTTAATCTATGTTTTCATGCAAATAATTGCTGTTTACATTGCTCTTTCAGTTGCTGGTTAATATATAATAATAAAAAATTAGGAAATGCATTCATATTTTAAACTTAGACACTGAAATAAAATACTACAGTATGTGACTCGTGGTAATGGAAGATAGGTGTTTACTCTTTCTCTCCCCCTCTCTCTCTCTGTCACATGAAAATCAGGCTGATCACGATGGAGAAAAAATACACTTCCTGGCCAGCAGCATCTAGTTACAGAGGCGGCTGAGGTTATTAAAGATTACATGACACGGTGTCAGGCCCTGGCTGAGTGGATTGTGTAAGGACAGACTCTCTGATAAGTTCTCTTTTCACACCTAATTATTGGTGTGATTTTATGGCAAGCTGGTGTGACAGTGGGCAGTCTTTCTTAGCCATCCACTGAAAGCGGTGTAAAAATAAGATGATTATAAAAGTGTCCAGACTGGAAGGCGAAATAAGCGTGCATTGTGAGTAATTTGAATAAATAAGGGCTTTGTTAAAATATTTGTTCCCACAGTGCAAGTTTTCGACTTCTGTGACCTAGATAATAATTAAAATGACGCTGACATATAACACATTTTTCACTGTCACCTCTCTATGTCTCCCTCTCCAGGTCCTTAGTGTAGCTAGGAATGCTGTAGTGCCACTTGCAGACCGCAGTGTCCAGGGAGCCCTAAAAAGGGAAGGAGTCTCACTCTGATTCCTGGCAGCTTGTGGAGCAGTGGAGGCTAAATTAGGCCTGGTTTCATTGACTTCCAATCCCCAGAGTCTCAGCAGCCCTGCAGCCCAGAGGAGGCCGGCTGGTGTTCAGGGCCTCTGATGCTTCCTCAGAGATCCTCCAGACACTGCCTGGGTAAGTTGAAGTGCCAGGTGGAGGGACGATCTGTCGAGAATGCTTGAGAAGAGAGGTAGCATCTCCTGATAATACTAAACTCTACTGAACTGAAAAACAAATCATGAATAACATTAAAGGTTATGTTATTATTTTGTTTTGGCATTTAACGTCAATAAATCATTTCCAGATAGACTTAATTGATAGTATAATTACTCATAACATACAACACAATTTGCTTTGTTGGTGTTTGCAAAAATGAATCTGATATTTGAAGCTGAATATTTCAAATTGGCAAGAGGTCCCAACCTTTTTAGCTTGTAAGCCCTTAAAATGAGGTTATGGCCTCAGCGTGGACACAAGCTATTCATTTTGTCTCAAGAAACAAAATAAAGACTAACATGCATAATTTTGTGTGAAAGAAATTTATTTTATGCATTTTTATGGGGACATATATTGATTGAAAACCAAATTTTGCAGTGTATAGAAATAGTCAATATTTTCACTGAGGGTCTTATTTGCTTATGCAGGTCATATAGAAGCATCAGTATTAGATTGAGACTGTTAATAACCAGTGAAAAACTCCTTCTATTTGCTTTTATTGTGACATGTCATTGCATAGTGTAAATGCACTGTTTTCAAACTCCATGCTAATTATTGTATAATGCAAAAAAAGTTGCCAAAATGCTTAACATTGTGGTACCTGAAAACAAACTCGTCAAACAAGAAAACTCCATCCTAGTTGAGTCTGAAAACCTTATTGTATCCATTGTATTGGTATAAGTAGCTTCAAGTACATTGTGCAATAGCAACATCATGTTTGCAGCATGAAACAGCATGCAGAACCTTTGAAATATGTGGTGTCATATAAGGGAAACATAATAACACTGGCATGAGACACAGGCCGCAACTCGTCGATTGTGGATTATAACAAATATGCCAAAATCTCACAATTTATTTAATTCTGACATATTATGTTCAACAAATAAAACAGCTTAGCCATCACGTGATGTGATCGACATAACATGCAACCTGCTCAGTGTGTCTTTTCCTGCTAATAAAATGCTCGTCCGCCTCCCCCTCTGCACTGCTCTTTCCTCTTTGCTGTGCTGTCCAGTGTGATTGACCGTGCCTCTTTCCCTGCACTGGCAGTTGGAGACAGGTGCTGAGTGCTGCTGAGTGCTGCTGTATGTGTGGGCTCCAGGGGCCTGGTTCAACATTCCAGTGATAGTTTGATAGACACAGTCCTTAGGGGAGGAAGAGGAGGAAGCGGAATGCCCGCACCGACTTCACAGAGGAAGAACTGAGGGGGTAAGTGAAATCCTCTGACGATGTACCTGCCACGGGAAGATTGTGATAACATACTGCATGCCCTTTTCTTCGTAAGTCCCTCAACAGCAGCCTTTACAACACCCACTTCCTCATTTTAAAAGCTGTTTCACTGCTTATCTCTCGGGCTGCAAACTGCTCTAATGTCACCTGCACTTCCTCTTTTCACACTCTCGCAGGCTGCGAGCTTGAGTACATGTCTGTGTGCGCATATACATTTGATGCAAAGTACTCACAGTTGTGAAAATGGAGGGAAAGAGGAAGTTATCAAAAGGGGATGCAGAGAGAGGCGGGGAAAATAACAAGGTGACCATATTTGGCGTCAGTAGATAATGCAAGCAGAAGATGCAAATTAGATAAGGAGTGGTTGTCATGGAGACTTGATGTTGCGCAGTGATGGTTCGCTGTAAACCTGACCACATTTGTGGTATGGCCGTTGCCAAGCAGAAGGTGCTATTATGAGAGCTAGAGAGATGAGAGTGAGAAGTAGCGGAAGAGAGAAATGAAGATGTTAGTTTTCCCATGGTGCTTTGCGTCTGTGTGACCTGTGTCGAAGTGACTGTGACGGTTCCAGTGGCACGACAGCGATAGGCGAACACACAGGTAGGCTCACTGGTTTTAAAATCACTTTGTGTAGAATGAATGTCTGCCGGCAACTTTTGGTATTATTTATTGTTTTCCATTTATTTCTTATATGAGATTTCATAATACTGTGGCACTGGAGATGATCTCTTTTTCTTTTTTTTTCAACAAACTGAATTTTGATGAAAGTTTGTCAGCTCTGGTAAAGCAACATCTGCAGTATTTTTCTCTTTATCCAACTTTGTAATGAGATATAAAGTTGGTAAGAGGTTTGGGATGTGAGGAGAGTTTATTTGATATTTGCAGCAGTATATCTGCAGGCTGCATTTAGACAGAAAAATAGCTGGAAGCTGGAGTGAAAGGCCTCTTTGCAAAGGGTGTTTCCATTCGTTTTCTTTTTTATCTCCAAGATAAGCTTCAAGCTTGAATGGTGCATACACACAAACACACATGTGCGCACACACACTCGTGCACACACACACAATGGTGTCAGATGGGGACAAGACAGTATGCTATTTCCTCTCTCTGTATTTCAAATCCGACAGCTTGAATTGCACCTGCTTCCCCTCACTGTGTCAAAGTAGAGAGAAGTTAAGAGAAAACCACAAGTATGCAGCAGGGAAATATGACTGCAAGTATGCACGCTGGAAATTGAGTATTTGACAACATACACACATTTAAAGTTTGTAACATTTTCATGCACATTTATAGTAATATGTAGTATATTTTACCATCGTTGTTTATGTGGTATTCTCTTTACGTATCCTAAAGTATCATATAAGTTGTTTTAAGTGTAAAGAATTACCTCAAAGCAATATTTTGCTTTCTCATTCTCCAGTCTCCAAAGTAAGCTAAAGTGAAATGGCTGACGTTGAGTGCAGCTCCCTGCTGTGGGCCTTTCCGCAAGACTGTGTACTGTTGCAGTTGTTGCTGTGATGGTCTGTAATGGGAGTGTAATGTGTATTTGCGGCCTTAGTGATAGATGAGCCGTCAGAGTTTGGCACACAAGAGCTCTGGGACATTTCCTCAGTGGAGTGAGAGTTCACATCAGCCAGCCAGTGTCATTTACAGAGTGCTGAGAAATAGCAGAGCGCTGAGATGATAGGGAAGCTTAAGGTGGAAAGTTGCATTCATGAGGGAGGAGGGAGAGAAAATATGGCCGGACGAAGGTGAAGGGTTAGGGTTTGACGGCTTGACGGAGGCAGATGGGTCACCCATGTCAGACGGTGTTGGTTTAGGGGTAATGTGACTGATGAAGGAAAGAATGTGAGAGAGTTTCTTTTTTAAAAATTACTCTTTTTGCTCTTTGCAATTTAGTATTTCACTTGACTTGAAAAAGACGGATAATAAAACAATGCAACTGAAAATCCTTTAATAATAACGTTGTTAGGGTTATTTTGATAGACTTGCTCCTCATGACTAGTTCACTGGTCTTGATGTGTAAAATAGGTGGAATTCCCCTTTAACAACACCACATACACACACACACCTCTTCCTGTTTTCAGTTGGTTAAGATTAGCATTTGTGCAAACAGTTTACTCAACCCCAGGAAGTTGATTCTCGTTGCTCTTTGCTCATACCTAAACAGCTCGACGGACTCATTGATCTCCTACAGAGAACAACAGTTACACCATCCCTTTATCGGTGAGACACAGGACACGTGGAACAGGAAGTTAAGATATGTGACTGATTTCACTTCAGATAAAGAACTAGAAAAGGAGAAATGAGCTCGTGTTACACATTTGATCAGGATATGCATAATAATAAATCCAGAATTAACAAACCATCTGGTAACTGCAGAGCTTGGCTCTGTATTTGCACCTCTAATTGGACCAGGGGAATATGAATCTGTCAGTTGTGACAAAAAGAAAAGTAGTTGTGGTTGTTTGGGGGGAATTTAGGGGAATTAAGATTTAGTCATAAGTGTGATGAAGTGATGAGAGCACAGACTCATAGAGAACATACGAAGAATGATAATGAATAGAAAATATGGACCAGCGGGGCAGAGGAGTAAAAGAAAGACTCATAGACAGAAAGCAGCAGCAGCACTGGCATCCACTCAGCTGCAGTAGAAGAGGGGAAATTCCACGTCAGTGTCTAAGTTTCGCAGAAAGCCCACATCTTTGGAGGCGTTGCTAATGTGTCTCCTATTGAGCCTGAACAACATCAATCACCGTGTTTCTTCATTATGGGTCAAGGAAAAACTGCATTTGGAGGTTAGGCCGACCTGCTGCTTCCATTGATCGGCAGTCAAACAGATCGCTCTGCTAATCTAAAAGACATACTGTATGAGCACTAGCAGGGCTGTTTCCACGGTTGGAAATAGATCTCCTTCCATCACTAATGAATGACGGTTGGAAATAGATCAAGGCTTGCTGTTAAAGCTAATAATGGCACTGTCTATCCAAATTTGATCAACTTAGAAAGATGCTAATACGGCATCCACTGACGTTTTCTTTTTGTTTGCAGTGTACAACATGTTTTCTGTTCCCTCTGACTACACAGGCACATTGCACCAGAATATTGGCTAGGTAAAGGGTTAGCGCTGCAGCTGGGGCTCTACCACAGATTGTCACCCGGGGTTTAAGGGCCTGCTGTGTAAATTAGAGATGACTTATCACCAGCTTTGTATTAAACAGAGCTGTGCAGCAATAGAAATCTGGTCCAGAGAGAAAAGGAAGGGTGGAAAGGAAAGACGGCCGCGAGGAGAAACAGACATACATAGGAGAAACATTAGGATATGTTGTTGAAGGATTACACGTGTATATGCAAATACAACATACAGAGAAAAGGCTCTTACATCTCTGCACTATATGGATGCAAGTGCGATCTCAATCAAGCTGAATTCAGCTGCAGTGTGTAGAATTTGCTATCTTTGTTGTACATTGAAAAGCTATTTTCAGTTCAGGCAGCATTATAAATGCACTTTCTCCTTGATCACAATCAAATGAAGTGAGTCACAGACAATATGCAGGATCAGACAGAAAACTTGGCATCCGCACACAGCTCGAAATCTGTAAAGATTCCCGCAGATGCCAAGGCCACTATCTCCATGGCTACCGGATATTGCAGCATCAGGTCCAAATCAAATTCTTGGAGGCTCCTTTAGCCTCTTTGGCTTCCCCCCTGGATGCAAGGGTTGTGGCAGCAGAAGCCTTAAGTCAACAGCGATACGGGGAGGTTGGCAGTAGCAGTTGCCTCAGCCGTGTCTCAGTTAGCCATTTTTATAATATGTAGCTGAACTGCAACCAATCTGCACTGATTTGCAGCTTTTTAATAGCCATTTCCCAGAGTATTTACACGCTCTCTGTTACTCTGAATGTATAGCCACTTACTAGCATAGTACAATTTGATGTAGTGCACTTCATTGTGTCCTGCTTTTTCAGTGTGGGCAAGAGGTATGAGTGTAAGGCTGAGCTGGGATGTCTGAGGTTTGCATGTCACAGCAGAAGAGGGGATCCTGACAGAAGCCAGACCTAATCTGTCGCAACTCCCTGTGAATTTCTTCCTATAATTCCTTCCTCCACGCCCCTGAATCTGTTCATTCTTTCCAACTGTTGTTTTATCCTTATTTGTCCATTCCTCATTAAAAGCCTTGTTTCCCTTTTTATCTGCCTCACTTTTTCCTCTCTTTAACATGACTATCCCAAGCTTTTATTTCCGACACCTTTCGTCACATTGCATGGCATTTCCTTACTTCTATGTTTACCCTGTTACTAATTTCCCTTCTTTTCTCCTTCTTTATCTTCTCGCTGTGCTTTCCCAATCTTTCCGTCGTCCCTCCCTCTCTCCTTCCTCAGCTTCACTGGAGAGGCAAGGGCAGTGTTGCTGTAACTGAACCAGCACTTCCTGGTGTTGTTTTAGGGGGGGCGTGGCCAGACTTCAGCGAGGAAGAGAGGGAGGGAGAGGGGACTGCAGGATCTGTATGCCCAGTGCAGTCAGGGCTCCCTCCTCCTCCTCTTCCTCCTCCTCCTCCTCCTCCACAGCTGTTGCTACTGCCACCCAGCGAGCACCACTTTCCTCGGGCAGCAGACAGACGATCCAGAGGCTGGGGAGTCAGTAGAGACACAGCCCAGCCCGTCTCAGCACAGCTCAGCTCAGCCACTTCAAGAGGCAGGGGAGGGGAGACACTAGCGCACACAGCCAACGCTGCAACGTACACACACACACACACACACACAATCTCACAGACAAACACTCCTGCTCTCTCTCTCTCTCTCCCTCTCTCTCTCTCTCTCTCACTCTGGTGCTCAGCTCTGCACAGCTCCTCTACTCATTCGCTGCTGATTCCCTCGCTCACTCGCTTGCCTGTCTTCTGCCAGTCGCTCTGCCTTGCTGCGCTCTGCCTGCCTGCCTGAGAATGGTCCAGCCGGTGCCTGGGGGTCTGCTGTCGCGGCCTGTCTGAACACACGCATAAACACAGAGTCAGTCGACACGCGGAAGCAAACATACACACACAAACTGGAGAGCAATGTGAGAGGTAAGAGCTTTGGTTCATAACCCTCCTCCTTGTCTCATTGGTTGATCTAGATCTTTCCTCCTGTGTGTGCTGCAGTCTTGACTTTCCAAAGTAAGCGCCTGTGCATTGGAACATAGGTAGAGATATGGGGATTGCTCGTGTCAGTGTCTGCTGTGCGTGTGTGTGTCCAGCATGTCGGCCGCAGGGTTAACATCGATTTGTTACGGCTTGTTTTTATAGATATAGGCACATGCACGTACACACACAGACACACAGTAAGGCACATTCTTGGCTCAAAGCAGACTGTCACACAATAGCTACTTCCTGAGGGTAGCGCTAGTTAGCAGGAAAATTTGCTGCTGCTGTGTGTGTGTGTGTGTGTATGTGTGTGTGTTTGGAGGGCCACGGTTGTTCCAGGAAGCAGTGGAGAGGATCAATAGATCGCCCACTCAGCTTTCATTCCGTCCGTCTGACTCAACATTGGACATGTTGGGAGTTATCCTGCAGGGCTTGGTTAACAAGGAGAAGGGTAAAATTTGATTCTCTTGTACCTCTTCCCTCCCTTTGCTGCGTCAGCCTAAAGGGGGAAGCATGGTTTTGCATGTGTGTTTCTACGTGTGTGTGCCAGGCGAACTCCCGCCCCGCTGCATGTAAATTACGTGTGACATGTGAAGCTGCTGCTACCTTATATGGTGAGCACAGTATTTCAGTACAGTTGGATCTTGCCAAGCATTCCGGGTCGCGGGAGGAGAGAGTGTGTGAGAGGGTGACTCTGTCTGTGGGAGTGTGTGCGTTAGTGTGTGTGTGTGTGTGTATGTGTGTGACTAAGTGAGTGTTTTCATGCGTCTGACAGAGGGGGAGTAACTGAGAGAGAGGAAGAAAGTTGAAGACAGAAGGAAAGAGGGGCAGAAACAAGAGACAGGGAGAAGGAGGCTCAGTAAATGGAGGGATTTTACTTGTCGATGTTTAAAGTGGAGTGAAAGTAAGTCGTTTTGTACTTTATTAAGGCTTTGGGAGATAATGTGCGATTGCCCTGTGATGTTTTTCTTTCTTTCAGGAGTTAAGTTTGTCTGTGCGGATCATGCTTAGGTAAACAGACTGAAAGTGTTTTCTTATGTGCGATAATATCGTCAGAAACAATCTTTTAAAAGTTTTTATGTAAGCATTCATTCTTTCCAAACACTGTCCGTAAAACAGCAGGACGTGATTCTGGTAAATCTTCTAAAGCTTTAAACTTTAGCCTTCCTCCTCTCCTCTCTTTGTCCCTCTCCTCACCACCTCTGCCCTCCTCCCCCTCGCTCCTCTCTGGGTTTCCTCTCGGTGGTGTGTCCGTGGTTGGGGCGATGATGAGGAATGTTGTTGTTGTGACTTAGAGGGATTCAGGGTGGCTCAGACAGTAGCACACACACACAAGTATGTACACACATGCAAGCATGCGCAACACAGACAGATGTGTGGCAGATTGCATTGTTGAGACTTTCTAAAAATCCTTATGGTAGCTGTGCTGCTTGGAGACTGTCAATGTCTGTGGAGCAGGAGCCTAAGAAACGTGGTGCTGTTGTCAATATGAATATCATGGCTAATGATGCCAAAGATGTCGCTGCTCCTCTGTATTTTGTTGCATATATGTGTGAACTCAGGTGCAAATTGCTCTGCGTTTATGCGTGCTACCAGTGATCTAGGATCTGCCCTACAGACAGGATTATGCGCATGGCTGAATCGGCGCTGACAGGTTAAGCCTTTATTACACGAGGGCTGCTCTGTATGTTCCTACTGTGTTGTGACCACATTTCAACCCCTCTGAGCAACAGTTTGACACAGCTTTGGCTGAGTGAGACACCTTCCACTGAACAGAAATCCAAGCGGTCAGGGACACAGTCGAGTCTTTAATTTGCCATAATATTTACCTATTTCTGTTCTTTTCAGGTAGTCAGAAATAATTGTTGTATCAGATACTGCAGTATAGAGGAACAAAGCCAGTGTCCACCTGTACCTGAACCACACAACAGGGATAATAAGCAGAGTGAGCGGCATGTCGAACCTCCTGTTCGTGGAGTCGGTAATAAGTGTCGAGTTATTTCTTTGTCGTTTTGTCCAGAGGTGCACGTGTCAACACAAGCCTGTCCTTGTTTTTCTTCACCCCACTTGCATCAGCTCCTGCTTACAGCCTTGACATCAAACCTCTCCATCTCTGAGGCAGAGATAGATGGCTATAACATTTAATAACACACTCCTGCCCCAATAGCCCCATTCTCTCACTCACAATCTTTTTCTCCCTACCTAGCTGCCTAGCCTTTGTCTCTGCCAATTGTGAGCAAACCGGGTCTGTTTGCATCTGTATATGTGAAACACAGGCCCCGACATGGGCCAGTGGACGTGGGTACATTAGCATAGCCTGTCATCCATGAAAACGATTGACAAAATTAAAATGATACACATAGCTAGTGCAGAAGATAAAATTGGTCACTGGTGAAGTATGTTTGCATGTAATATACTGATAAAGACGCTTAAATAACATGTCTAATCATGTATGCCGAGGCGCACAGCACGGTGGTAATGGCATACATGATTACATTCAATAGCGTACGCTCGGGAATAAAAGATTACGTTCTATATGTATGTACATTTATAATATGAGGGATACATGGGACACGACTCTCAACTCTACTGGAGGGATGAGCACCGTTCCTCCAAAACATATTCCCTCATCTAATAAACCTTTACAAAATCACCCACAGGTGTTCAGTCTGTGCCTGCTAAGGTCACGGCACATGACTCACATCATTTTAGTACTCTTCAAAACATCCATCCTCAGTATTTGCTATGTTTCTCGTCTCATTTATTTGTGTTTTTCTTAAATTTCTAACCTGTCTGTGTACACGCAAACCGAGCCCGACTACGTCCCAGCACATTGACACAGACAACATAAATGTGAGCCAATGAGCCACTCATTAAACCATAAGGCCAGCCATTATCCTCACTGGCCGTTGACTTCACCACATCCTTACACATACACACAAAGATGCTGTGTTGCACACACAGCCAGATATTCACCACAGATTAAGAATACCCGGTGTCATGACACATAGAGGTTTGTGTGTTTGTATAGGTTTGCATTTGTGTGTCATGTCAGTGTGTGCTTGTGTGTGTGTGTGTGTGTGTGAATGGTCTGTCCCTGTATGCTAAACAAGAGATCTAATTGTCTCCAGAGGTTTGCTCTCGGAGGAATCAATAGGCATTGTTTGCTGTGAGTTCCTGGCCTCAAGACTCACTCTCTGAACCATGTTATTTAACCCAATGACCAATAAGTCAGTTAAACTAATAGTTTAGAGGAGATGGCGACATGCTACTGATAACGAAAAGGAGGCTATACCAGCACGGATACTCCAAAATTTGCAAGAAATGTAACACAGCGCTGAGAATGGCCTCCCATGTGAGCTCTTTTCATCTATAACCTCTATTCATAACAAACCACACTTAAAATAAAGTATAGATTAAAAAGTGTTTTCATCATTTCTTTTATTTCTTTCATGCTGTTGCCCGAGCCCTAATGCTCATTTCATGCAGCCCTCCCTGGATGCGATCATCTCCCAACCAACATGAAAGCTTGCATCACCAAAAGACTTTTACATTTAACTCAGGGATGTATGTGATATAGAAGAGCTGCAGTGGATAGAGCAGCAGCCCTCAGCCTCTCAGTATGCGCGTGTCTGAACGAAAAAGATCAAGAGACAGCGAGGAGAACAAGCTCACGTGTCCATATATGCACTGGTGTGCATGTGTACATAAAGGTCAGTGAGGGCAATAGTGACATGCTATATTCTGAGCACATGGAGCAGCAGGAGTGAGGCCTGGGGTGTTGCGTTTCCTCAGGCGTCCTCCACTGAGATGACCTGTCTCAGCACACTGTCACCCTGACTCCACCTCTGTCAATATGCTGAAACCACTCCTTTCACTGAACAGCAGCAAACGGAAGACTACGGATGCCTCTTTTTCTGCAGTCAAAGCTGAAACCAGGAGCTTCAACTAGCGTTAGTTTGCCTTAGCAGGTGTTGAATTATAGCAATAAGTATTTTGCTTCACATTATCCTGCACCAGTTAACTCTGATGTATTATTTCTTACTCTAAAGTACTCTAGTTACTCTAAAACTGGACAATTAATGCGCCACTCATTTTTCAGGAAGTGTTACCATAACTATAACCACTCCCCTTTGTCTTTAGCAGTTATTCACAATGACAACTTGAGGACCAGCCCAGGTTAACACCGAGCATGTTGTTTTGATTGCTCTAACTTTTCAGTCAGTTGAGACATGCCTTAATAACAATACAGCTCTTTGTGTTCCAAAAAGAAAAACTCATAACGTCTGAGCGCCATCCATCACAGTCCACCATGCAAATCAGTGACAGCTATGCTTAGAGTGCGCTTTCATTGGAGGTGAAGAGTGTATTTCAGCAGCGTCTTTGACTCGCTGAGAACAGATTTGTTTCGTGACTCATAACCAAGGGAAAGTAAAGGACGGGCAGGCTTGCTTTTCATGTCAGGAACCGTTTGTACAGTCCAGGCATATGCTGGTGTCACATGACCGAGAGCTGATGGTGATGTGCCGATATTGAAAACACACACTTCCTCTTCTTGCAGCCATGTAATGCTTCTGCCACGTGTCCTAAAAGGGTGATAGGAAGCATACGGTCCCTCCTCTCTCTCTCTATCTCTCTCTCTCTCTTTCACTCTCTCTCTCGCCATCTTCCCTTCCTCTGGTGTGGTTGACCTTGCACCAGCTTGCAAGACCTTGGAGTCTGAGGGAGTTGCTGCTGAGGATGCTGGAAGAGAACGCAGGCCAGACAGTCACATTGAGGGCACAAAGGCAGAGGCGTGGGTGGAGTTGGGGGAGGGTGAAAAAAAAAAAACAGGAACGCCAAAGTAAAAAAGTAGTTAAAACAGTATAAATTCTGTAGTTAGAGAAGAGGAATTGATCGTATCACACAGTGGTCTACTTGGAATAGATTGTCTTGACGCCAAAGAGCACCAAATGTTAAAGTGGAATTAGATCGGGGGAGTGGCATACTGACAAGAAAGACCATAGAGATGAAGAAATCAATAGGGGAAGGACACCCATGTCCAGACATGATGGATCATAACGAGCGCTCATTATCACTCTGGCACTGTCTTACACCATACTACATCGTCTCTCTCTAACAGATATGTGCTCATCCGGCTCTAATAGAAACCATAGAAACAGATTAGGTAGCCAGACAGAACGCGGGGGGCGTTTTCATGCATCAAGTCCTCACATTTTCTCATTTGATTGAAGACAGCCCCTGGCACCTTCAATTTAAAACATTTTAAAATAGATATCTCAATGCCACCTCATTAGTTCATGTCCAGCTGTGGCTTGAGTTCAGTCCGAGGAGTTCAGAGATGATCCCGCCTCACCTAAACTCAACTTGTTACAAAGTATATTTGGGCAGTAAAAGTGCGCTGCCATCAGCCCATATCAGACCGAGCTGGAGCAATAAATACTCGTAACATCAACATTATACGATCTTGAAAACACAGATCTGCCAGCATACAGGGTTGCACACAGAGATTAGACTTGGCTGACTTGACATTACCCCAGCAATGAAGATAAAATGATGAAGTTCCTTTTCCAAAACAAGACATTCAATCCAGCCACACTTCAAAAATGTTTTTGGCATGAAAATACTGTAAAAAGGACAAATAAACATTTCTGGTTCTTATTAAAAAAAATATCAGCATTTAATCAAACTATTATCTGTCATTGGAAAGTATTTAGCAGTGAGGTGATATCTCTCTTTTTTTTTGTTTGGAAACGTTATTGAAAAGTTTATTGAAGTGCCTGATATGGAAGATTACTGGCTTTATCTGTGTGCGTGCCTGCGTATTGTGGGGGAAGGGCAGTTGTGGCGTTTGTGTTATGAATATGCTTGCACTCCAAAGGTCATTTGTAGCAGTAATGCTATTTGCTAGCATAGGGGTCATCCAAGGTGAGACTAAGCAGTTTCCCTTGCTTCACTCTGTAACATATATTTATGTTGCTGGGTCATCATGACCTGGACTGTACTGCTGCAGGACTCTGATATAGCGTGTTGCAGTGTTGCAGTGCTGTAAAGTTAGACGCGGTTCGTAGCATTGCTGAAGGTGCACATGCTGTTCTGGGAAAAGCGATTTCTCTACACAGGGTGTGGTGAGTTACCCTGCCTGTGCGATAAGAGCCGACTGGGCCCGCGGGAGCCCAATCATTCAAATTCCCCGAGCAAACCCCGTACAATGGATCCACCAAAAATAGAAGCAACTGCCAAAATTATAACAAGAAAAAAACTCCTCTGCATTTGTTAATGCGAAGTTTTGTTTATGAGTGAAAAAAACATGATATTATCACAGCAGGCATATCGGTGTGGGATCATCGCAGCATTGCTGCGTATTTAGAAATGCTTCACTTCATGAGAATCATATCGACGGAGATTTTTCATGAAAGGTCGTTCGTTTGAAAGAAATGTGTCATTTGTTTGTGAGAAATCAGGTAGTCATAGAAATAGTGAGCGGAGTGATTAGTTCAGCCTGTCTCTCTCTTTCTCTTCCTCTGGCAGCAGGCAGGTCAGCCTCCTCTTTGCTCCTCCCCCTGCTCTCACCTGGCGCTCTGCCCAGAATGTTGCTGCAACTCTGCGAACTCTCATTGGTCCCCACTCTCACACCGCTTCGCAAGAAGGGAAATGACTAACCTCTTCTCCCTCCTGCCCTGCCTCGACTTCCCCTCTTGCTTTCACTCTCTTGCTTTCTTTCACCTCTGAACACATTTGCAATGGCCGGCCTTGCTGTACTCGACTGTAAGTGATACACGAGTTGATCAGATTTTTCCTGCGTTGACCAGAAGAGGTGGAAAGTTGTGAATGGCTGCTTTGTGCCTTTCTGTGTGTGTGGCGTGATGAGTGTGTGTGCACACCATGTGTGTTTAGAGCGCAGGGCGGGTGAAAGTTTTATTTGTTTTAGCTGACACCCCTGCATTTCTGACATTTTTACATATTCTTCATTCCCACAGCTGCATGGTTTAGTCCCAGATTAAAAAATGCGGCAGGTCAGATGCTCCCATGAAAGAGAAATAAATGATAAAGTTTTCTTTGGATGCGTATCATCAGTCTAATCTCCCCTCCTTTCTCTCTCTCTCTCCCCAGAGGAAGTGCCTTCCCTGATGTCTGCTGCAGCTTCGACCTGCTTCTACAGCTGAAGCTCCACCCTCCCTTCCCCCCGCCTCGCTCGCTTGCTGCCACAGTAACACGAGTACAAAGACAGCGTCAACACCTTCCCCGCAGCCTACGCTCCGACCTGCTCGTCCATCCACCACCATCACTCCTCGCAGCCGGGCGCCACCCTCACCAGACTCTCTTCACCAGACGGCCCCGCTGCCAACTCCCCTCCACCTGCTGACAAGCCTTACCAGAGCAGCCCAACACACCACCAGGCCCGAGCAGCATCTCACCCACCCTGCCTTTAACCTTCGCCTTCAACCCTCTAAGCCTCCATTCGGTCCTCAGTGTCCTTAACCTTCCTGTAGCAGGCTACACCCAGACTTTCACCTCTGTTGCCTGTTCCACTGCACCTAACCAGAGGGCTCTCAGTTTGGCCTGTTCATCTGTTTGCCTCCTTGGCTTGTGAATGTTCTAGGTGAGCCTGTTCAGCAAGCAACACCGAGAGAGAAAAGTCAGGCCAAGAGCTAAGTCGTCTCCTGGATATAAACACTTTTCTGTGCTTGGTTGATCAGGAAAATTATCCAGTAACATTCGTCCTGCAACATTTCACGTTGGAAAAGGAGCCCTCTCAATCAACAGGAACTGTATTTTGATCGTTCTACTTCAACGTCACACACACACACACATCACAGACAAAACAAAAACTGAAAGTTGTGGATTAAAACACTAGAGGTACTTTATTCACGCTTGAACAGATTTCAGCTCGGAATAACTCTTCCCAGCGTGCTGCCATGACGATGAACATGGCACACATCCGCGACACAAAGTGGCTGACACTTGAGGTGTGTAGGGAGTTCCAGAGGGGCACGTGCTCGCGCTCGGACCAGGAGTGCAAGTTCGCTCATCCGGCCAAGAGCTGTCAGGTGGACAACGGACGGGTCATCGCTTGCTTCGACTCGCTCAAGGTAAGAAAGGAGAAGCGGTGCATAGGAAAGTCTGGAGGTCAGATCTCAGACAGATGGAGAGATTGGACACAGATAAGAGAACAGGATGGTTCAGGCTGACAGGCAGTTGCAGAAAATATATGGAATTACAAGCTGTAAATAGCAGTTGTCTACAGTCTACACATCATGCTAGAGCGCACCATCTGGCCACGGCATGTGCTTCCCTCGGCCCTCCGTATTTCTGGTCAGGTGACTGGAACACATGACACAGAGACACAGAGAGCAGAAGGAGGGGGGAGCTGCAGCTTTTAAGTTTCAGGAAGTCAGACGTTTATAACGCCGCTGTGGAATTTTATATGACACGCTGAAGTATTTTGGCGGGTGTTTACTGCTGCGTTTGCGGCAGTCATTTAGGAGTCAGCCGACTGACTTCACTGTACATAAACAGCGTTTCATGAATTTACTAAATCGGCACAGTCCCTCCGGAGGTGAAAAACACTGCTGTGTGTGCCAGCGTTTGAACAGGAAAACACAGATGAATAGGCTGTCACATGTACAAACTCATATGGTTGCCCTGAGCACAACACGTTTCAACAGCTAGAGAGGAACGAGGCGATAGCGTCATCATGTAGATCACACTCAGTCAAACCACTTCCTGTGCAGAGGCCTAGGGGCAGTTAGAGGGGGTTTGTGTACGTGTGTGTGTGTGTGTGTGTGTGTCTTTATGCGTGTGTGTTTTAGAGCGAAGTTGGGGGGCAGATTTGGGGCACCGTATGCAGTAATTTTCCATTTTTAGCCGGAGCAGGAAAGCAAAATAGTGAACACCTCTTTTTCTTTCTCTCTCTCTCTCTCTCTTTCACAATCTGTCTTTTTATCGGAGCATGCGATCTCCAGAGAGGGGCGGAACTCAACCCAAACTTTCCAGCATTGACACACACCCATGTTTGGCTGCGTGTGTGTTTTTTTTTACTTCTGTTTGTATTCTGCCCCTGCAGACATTAGTGACTCGTGGTCGTTGGCAGTGTGTGAACAGCACAGGGTTAAGATGAGGACAGCGTGCACGAGTCCACTCAGAGAACAGTGTTTATAGCCAGATGTGGACAGAGGAACATTGTAGAGTTTAGGCTAAACCCTCCCCAAATTTCCTCACAATGTGCTAACGCCTGTACATGTGCGTGTGTGTGTGATCGCCAAAATCACAAGCCAAATTAAGTCATTCTTGTGTAGTACATCTTGAGTCCTATTTTCACAGTTTTGGCCTTCATTCCTATCAGTGGAGACTGCCACCATCATGCAGTCTAATCCTCCAATAAACACAAGCAGTCATATGATCATACAGCTTTTAAATAAACCCTGAGTTTAGCCAGTTATTAGAAAAAACAAAGAGGGTGAAATTATTACCCAGTTTACCCGTTTCCTGGGTTCAGCTTCAATGTATCATACTTACCGTAGTTGTATACACAAGTTTCCCCAGTTGTGAGTCATTAGGGCCAAAATTTCTGGTGCACTCATTGTTGGCTTTACCTCCTCACGAAGAAGTAGAGAATCTAGCTAAACTGAGGGCTTGTTTTTAACCTATAATTTTGCCGTTATTTCCCCCATCCCAACTGGACGTAGCTGGAGTGATGTCACCAAGTTCCCAGATGTCAAAAATGTATTTAAATATTATTATCACCAATAGAAATGATGGACAAAACTATCAAAACCATACTCAAGCTGTAAGACACTGGGACATAAATGTTCTGTTGACTGTCTGGATGTCCTGGACCGCTCAGTCCAACACAGAGATCACATGTAGGCATTCACTGGCAACACAATAGAGCTTTTATCTACAGAGGGAAGGATCTCAATACATGAACGTGTTTAAATTGTCATTCTCTAAGGTAAAGGTCAGCCACTGGAAAGGAGTAGCTGGCAGATATATACAGGCTTTTTGCGGGAACCAAGGGGCCTATTTTAGTAGTTTGGACTAATTTTCCACTAGGACTTGTGTATTAATGGAGATGGGTGATACTTTTTTTAAACTGTACGCCCCATTTTTTCCACCGGTAATGAAAAACAGAGCAGGTCTCTAAAAACCCGCAGTGGAAACAGCAGGAGAAAGCAAGAGAGCGAGTGAGCAAAAGAGGATGAAGGAAATCAGAAGCGAGGGCCGTCAGTTGCACGTATGAGAGCAAAAATACAAACGTATAAGCACAGAAACATTCGCCACATGTTAAGGTTTTCCTCTCACACAGACCCACAAACCCACACACTGAAGAATCGCATGTCCTACTCTATTTTCACACAGGTTCAGTGGTTGAAATAGGACAAATTCTCAATTTAGTTGTGTTACATGAAGCCACATTGCTAGTCATGCACCCCTTACACCCACACACACACA
>CAFUXE010000004.1:153275-165363 GCA_903364295.1 Serranus cabrilla | reverse complement strand
TTTTTTCAGTATATATATATACAATATATTGATGTTTTGTTACAATTATTCCAAAAAGAGTCATAAAATAAGTTTAAGGGGCCAAGAAACATTATTTCCGCAGTAACAATGCCTCTATTAATTATTCACATAAAACAATCAGAGATTTCCATGTTTGGTTTCAACCCTAACACACTAACCGTAGCAGCAGATCACAGATATATTTTGGCCCTGAACCATTCAGCACTTTATAAACCCAAAGCACTGAGGTAGTCAGAAAAGCTTTATTAGCCACATTTTTACTCAAAGCCAGTTTTTCTTCACCTTTCCACGTCTCTCTCTCTCTATGACACACATGCACGTTAATAGATCTTACTGCATGCTTCATCTCTTCTCCTCAAAAGGATGGGATGCAGCCCCACCCAGCATTCTTTACACATTGGTTCATTGTTTGTTTAAATCCCACACAGTGACAAAAGCAGGGTGTGTGTGTGTGTATGTGTGTGTGAGAGTCACAGTTACAAGAGAGAGCGATCAGGGTGGGACATGTTATTACAACTTGGAATCAATCACACTGCACGGTAGCCAGTGGGATTATTGTACCCTGTTTGGCCTGGAGTTTGGCAAGTCTGATCTCACCAGGAGAAACACAGACCCCCCACTGTTAGCACAAAACACAGCAGGGTCGCTATCAACTCAGTGTTCTATTAGGTTATTTTTTGTCATCCATCATCATACTATTATCTAAAAGAATCATGTCAAACAAATGTAAAATATCTTACAAAATTAGATCTGAGACCATTTAAATTTGAATTATTATTATGTCTGGATTGTGATCTGTAATATCACTTGTACTGTAGTTTAAACCAGTTACTAATTACTTATTTTGTTATTTTGCAATTTGTGCATATGGGCAGTCATTTTGTCATCACAGCTAGGTATAATAAAAAGATAAATCATGTCATTAGCATAGCAATAACCAGGTAGTTGCTTGGTATTAACAATGGGTATATCTTGTTAATATTAGACTTAAATTAATTTCATAGGGCAATAATAGAACACACTTAAAAAATAGCAAAAAATGTAACTAAAACTTCATTAAACCTCTTTATTATCAAACTGCTAATCCACTGTTATCATACCATGACTGAGTTGTGAATTGCTAATGTCTATTCTAATATAATATAACAGCAACTTTAAGTTTTGTCCTGTAAGAATTGTGCCTTTTGTTAAAACAATATGGTCATGTTTTCATAGTATGCAGCTCTGAAACTGATCACCTGAAGTGGAAGAAAACATCCCTAAAGCACACTTTGGATAATGAAGACGAATAACTAATGCTCATCAACCTGCGGTGACACTGGGGAATCAGCTAATGATGGGGATGAGTCGCTCTGAAGCCGCTCGCTTCATTGTTTTCTGTTTATACACTAGTCACATTCTCATCAGGCGTTTTTCTCACTGTGCCATGAAAAATGTGATTTAAAATCTTCTACGGGTTTCCATTTGTTATTTGCATAATTACCTTTAAATTGTGTTGCTATAATGAGATAATGTAATTCTCCGTTTCGGTTTTGAATCCCTAGACGGAGACAAAAGAGCCGTTCAGTGATAAGAAATGTTAAAGATGATATCTTTATCTTTCATCTGCAGTGGGAATCAGTTTTTTCATGATGGTTGTATAAGCAGCACAGACACACAAAAAGGCAGGAAACAGGAGGAGAGGGCTGGTGATTGGATGCCCTTTACGCTGGGAATAGTTGTGGCTTTAGGGTCGGTTGTATCTGTAGTATTTGTATCTGCCAGCGATCGGGAATGTTCCAGGAATCGCTGTGTTGTTAGAGCAGGAGTGTCTGGCTGGTCTGTTGCCGTGGACACCGTCTCTAGCTGCTCCTCAAGGCCGCTGATGTCACAATAACATGATGTGAGAGGGGCGACGTCTTTCCTCTCCTTCTCTCTCTCTCTGCATCTCCCTTTTTCTCTCTCTCCTCCCTGCGTGTGATGGCCCACACTAATCACTTCTTCTGCAAGTTCTAAAATTTCCCTGACGCAGCCCGACTCTCACTATAGAGTCACTGTGACTCCCTTCTCTTTATAGAGCCTGGCGTTTCCTCTTCTGGGACCTGATTCTTGTTTCAAAATGGCTGCCTGTACTGGTTAAAGGCATTTTTCTTTGCGTGATTTGGCAGAATGGCAAATGCAGTCAGCTAAAGTTAAAGCCACATGTTTCTCTCCCGTTACCCTCCCACCTTAACCCGCACATAAACTGCTGCAGTTGTGAATGGGTCATACGGGGTGAATGCAACATGATCCTCCATGCCTTTACAGCCCCCTCTGCACACACACGTAACACACACTCTCACTCTCCACTCGCTGCATGCCATTGTCACTCTCATGATGAGTGCTAGAACCTGCTTTCAGCTCCTCTCGTCTCACACACATGCATGGCACACTCGCCCACTTTCCACACACACACACACACACACACACCTCTGAGTGTTGTCAGTGTCAGAATTCCTCTGAATGCCAGCTCAGCTTATGTACACATGGTTGCTGCACAGTCCGGTCAGTCTGGGACGTTTACAGGAAACCTTCACCTCAGTATGGAAAGTTATGCTCCTGTTGAATATTCCTTTAATCAATTCACATTTATATAAAGAAATATATACACTTTTCTTCCGCGCTTCACAAAAACTGTGACATATTCCTTATCTTCTTGTATCTAAGGTGTATCACACACACTGGGAGTGCTTATTGAATCCAGACATGCTGTTTTTGCGGCTCTACAGTTCGGTTTTTGTGTCTGTCTTTTGCTTTTACATCAAAGGAAAATATTGCATGCTTCACTTAAGGCACTTTTTTTGGACAGTATTTCAGCCCACCATCCTTGAAACCTTATTTAAAATGAAGACATAAAGATTCCCTGATACTTACTGATACTTCTGTTAATGGAAAGATAACAGGGACACGGAATAGAAGAGACGTGGTTGTGCATTCTGTGTTGCTGTCGCTTTTACAACACAATATTTAGGAAATAGTTTTAAATGGAGAACTTAAGATCATTGGCGGTTGTAGTCCATTTTGAATGGGGGGACAGACTGGGTACTCGTGTGATTTTTAGGAAATACTCCTTATTGGCAATAAACTTAGAAAAGTCAAAAAATGTTCAAAGTTTCAAAAAATGGTATTTCTACTATTGGGACTAACATCATCACACATGAATAAATAAAGCCCCTTTTTCATTGAGATATCTTGAGGTTAGAGCCAAGGAAACCCTCACCAAAATGTAACTTTGAAGCATCATATAGCCCTATAAGCTAGCATGGCATGATTCAGGGATACTTTAGGTCATCTGCTTTCATATGGTGCCAGTATATTCACCCTTTAAAACTAACCCTACTACATCCTCTTCAAGAGTCACACCGGCCTTGGCCCCCCATGAACCGCAAGTGCATGAGATAGCAACTTCAGCCAAGTGGACTAATCAAAAAATCTTAAAGTGCCCCCACCCGCTGCTATTTAAGTATCCCCCTCTGCTCCGTATCCCCTACCCTTCTCCCTTGCACCTGTCCGGTGCTCCAGTGATGGGAGCAGAGAATGAAGTCATGACTGGGTTTAAAGATCAATCCCTGTGGGGACAGCTCTGTCAGCAAGGGAAAGCACAGGCTGCCACCGTCAGCTCAGCTGAAAGTAAATACACATCTTCAGCTGCGGACGTGTTTGTGCATGCGTTGGTCCGATGGTGACGTGGATCTGCCACCTGTTACCCGAACACGACCCCGACGCGCATGCATTAATGTGTACGCATTCTTGCTCGCATGCGAATGTGTGTGTCAGACATCTTCCTCGACTCCTCCTCTCCAGACTGAAGGTATAATTGGATACTCACAGCAGGCAGCAGAAAGGGATCCCTGTCTTCGATAATTATTTGAAGACTTTGAAGAGCTGACCTCAGGATGACTGCTGATACAACATATAGGCATCATATGAGTGGACAGTATTTATAGCATTAGTCAGACATTAGTAGCTAAGATGTCTGAAGAGGAGCACCATGCAGTGTCCGTCATGACCTGCTGGGGCGGCACACACACATACAAACATACACACGCACACATGTCCCTGCTGGGACTGACAGGAACAGCAAGCCGTTAATAAGTAGTGCTAGACTCAGCCCAGACATAATGGGAACTTGAGTGTCTGACACTGAGCATTTGCGCCATGTTGATGTCATGATGTTACACATGGACAGAAAAAAAACGTGCTTAATATCTGACATATTTGAATAAACTTTAATTAGCCTGTAAGGACATTTCTTTGAGTCAGATGCTAATGTCAGTATGGTAACATGTTCATATTGACAATGGAAACATGCTAATGTTGACAATGTAACTCTTCTGTATGTGTCACTTGACTCTGTCGCTCACCTCCCTGTGCCTCCTTCAGGGCCGTTGTTCCAGGGAGAACTGCAAGTACCTGCACCCTCCTCCCCACCTAAAGACCCAGCTGGAGATCAACGGCAGAAACAACTTGATCCAGCAGAAGAACATGGCCATGCTCGCCCAACAGATGCAGCTCGCCAACGCCATGATGCCTGGCACGCAGCTACCACCAATGGTGAGAGGACACACACGTATGAACACACCACAGCTACTGCCCATGGTGAGACCACATACGTGTCAAAGCTCGCACATTTCCCCCACTGTGTGCTGGGGCTCTTTCAGTCTTTTGATTTGTCTTCCCATCAGTCCCTCTCTTGTCCCACAGATAAAACTCACGGTTTGTGATGTCCGTGTACACTTTATCCACAGACATTTCATTCCCCTGCTTTTGATTCTGCTCTCCTCCAGCCCATGTTCTCGATGACGCCAGGCCTGGCCACCAACGCCAGCGCAGCAGCAGCAGCAGCTGCAGCCGCAGCCTTTAATCCCTACCTGAGCCCTATGTCACCAGGCTTGATGCCCCAAGAGATCATGCCCAGCACCCCTGTCCTCATGGCCTCCAGCCCCAACGTCAGCCAAGTCCCCAACGCTGCCGCCGCTGCGGCCCAGAAACTGCTGAGAACAGACAGACTTGAGGTAATAGACTGACTGATGAATGGAATCTGGTTTTCTCAACATTTTATCTTGCGTACAAAATCAACCCAGTCCTCATTACGAGTTCCAGGAAAACTCTAATAAAATCTACTTCATGATGTGTTTCTTAGTGGGAGTGCAGAAGCCCAGGATGATAATGAGCCCGTAAACAAGACAAGTGTTGTAAACAAGTGGTTTAACAAGCGTAAGAATAACGGCATCCCTTTATTGTACTCGCATAAACCGTTTCTGAAACTGAATTATAATATTAATGTCAGGTACCATTATGCACAGAAGAAGCTAATGAAAAAATAAATAAATAAAGCCGTCAAAAGTTCAAAAATTTTAATATTTCATCAGCTGACTGCATTCCAAGAGTGGCTTTGTAATTAGGAGTTGTTTACTTTTTTTTTTTTTATGAACTCACTCTCACTTAATCTGCCTCATCTAGCTCCAGTACAGTTTGTGCTATTTGTCACAGTAAGATTCACAAATTACCATTAGACAAGATGAGCCTGGACTTGTTGAATATTTATTTGAGCGGAAAAAGTAGTAACAATTTCCACAGCACCAGCAATAGTAAAGCAACAATGCATTCTTTCTAGTCAAGAAAAATAACTGTCACCCCCCCTGATCTGAGCATTACATTCTGGTCTACTGTGGCTGCGGTCAGCAGAGAAATGACTCCGTCTTTCTTCTCCACCATGGCTGGTGGTGTGATTGTTGAGTCTATGAAGAGGCCTTTGCTCTCTGATTCTGAGAGACCTCCACCACAATCACACTATTGTTGTTGCTGTTCTTGGAAATACATAAATATCCCTTTCCGTTATTCTTTATGTTTGCTGGGGAAAAAATACCTCAAAACCATACCACCGATCCAGACACGCAAGGTACATCATCAGAGACCAGAGCGTACATGTCGTAGAATGTGTTTCCTCAGTACAATGAAAAAGTGAATCATAAATGCAACCGTATTGTCTTTATGGAGCGCACATTAAGAGTGAGTTCAAGCAAACACTGCTGACACACTCAGGGCTGAAAAGCATTTTTAATGGTTAAGTAAAGCCCATTTGTTCATGATACATCTAATTTAAAAGAAGGTGCTGCCCTCTGGTGTCTCACATATACACTTTAAAAATGTCTGGGCCTCATGCTCCAACAACACATCACAGTTCTTTATAAAAACATAAATAAATTTAGGTTTGGTATATGAAACACTTGTGTGATATTTATTCACAAGCAAACACAGGAACTCTACACCTAACAGTTCCAGTGAAACAGGAAGCACGCTGCATATATCTGTACAGATCTGGTGTTCGGTGTGAAATGATACTGCACAGAGGAAGGCAGTAGAAAATGATTAACACAGCAAGAGGAATATGACCTTGCAAAGCAATTTAAACTATTTATTGGACTGTCTCATGCATTTTTAAGTTTAATGGATCTTTGTAACTACGCACTCTCTATAATGACAGAGTAAAGGCTAGATGAGTCATACTTGATATATTCAACATAAAGACACAAATGCAGCCAGCAAGACTGCTCCTGTTGTTGTGCTGAATTTGTGCATAACTCCACATCTTTTCCTCTTTGCTTCCAGGTGTGTCGGGAATATCAGAGGGGCAACTGCTCTCGGGGGGAGAACGACTGCCGCTTCGCCCACCCCGCAGACAGCACCATGATCGACACCAACGACAACACCGTGACCGTTTGCATGGACTACATCAAGGGCCGGTGCTCTCGGGAAAAGTGCAAGTACTTCCACCCGCTGGCCCATCTGCAGGCCAAAATTAAGGCTGCCCAGCACCAGGTGAACCAGGCCACAGCCGCCGCGGCCATGGTGAGCAGTCTGTACAAGCGTGGTCACACTTCACACCCACACAACAGCCTAAAAAGCAGCAATTTTGAGGAAGTTCTTGCATTTATATCAGGGCTAATGTTCATCTCTCAGTAGGAAATACAGTTTTGTCTGTGGCTTATACTCACATTCATGTTCCAACGTGTCTTACCTTCCTGGTTGGTACGATGTAGCTTTTTCAGTTCTGCTTTTGCAAGGTCAGAATAGAAGGTGTCAGTAGTTTTGGGTGAAAACGGGATGATATGAAGAAGGGTCGGACAATGGTACATTATTCCCCAAGAGCTCATTTAACCTTTTTTCCTTCCTAATCAGAAAAAAAACACGATTGTCTTGTTCCTTGTTCATCTCATCCTGGACCACAAGCAGAGAAGCAGTTCCTCTCTCTCTCTGTCTGATGGCCTGGTCTTATTTGTAATACCATTGTTTCTGTACTTCCTATCTATTACTTCTCTTCCTCTTGACATTATAAAAAGGATTCATTGTGCGGGCTCACAGTAGCAGCACCTGTGCATAATAGTGCAGCCACACTTGTCTGTTGATCTACAAGCTCTCAGTGACATAGAGTGCTGCAGAAATGATTTCTCAATCCCATAAATGAGTTAGCATTTTTAACTTCCCGTTCCCTCGTCTGGAAGTCAATGGTTGTTTGTTTGTTATTGGTTTTTGGTAAGATGCCCAATATAAGGTCTGTGGTTAACACAAGCTTGAGAGGTGTTCAATTTTTGTTTTACGACATTGTAAATACCTCTTGTGAATTTCGAAGCTTCTAAATGAGACTACAAAGGTTATCAGGGATATTAAACAGCACGCAGAACACAGAAACTCATCTACTCACTAACTCAGAGTTTCCAACTTATAGATGTATCAGTTTACTGTGATTCATTTCAGTTTCATTGGTGGTGACACTGAAGTCATGCGATGCTGTTCTTTTGTGAAGATTAAAAACATGTCGTAAACTTTTGTTTGCCACAGAGCTTATTTTCTGCAAAAATCATTGTCTTTTTGTCGAGGGCATTAAAAATACATCATCCCTGCAGCACTCTATGGTGAGGCTCAGAGCTTTGGGTGAAATGTCGTCATGTGACACCGACTACGATATGCACAGTGAAGCAGAAACCTATGAATCGTGCTTCTGTCCCATATGATACCTGACACCCACTTACAGAAATGTTTGAATTATATTCTCATGGCTATATTCATCCATCTTTGTGTGACAATAACTAATGTAGATCGGTAGTTATCATTGATTATTGATGATCATTTAACTGTTGAGCAGTAGAGCTAGTGTCCACACTGTGCATGCCTTAGTCCTGTTATCCCCTTGTATATTGCATTCCAATGATTTGTTTTTTTATTTGTTTTTGTTTTTTCTCACCTATACCCAAACTGCACTGCTGCCCCCATGATGCACCTCTGCTTGCTGGTTTATGTTAATGCGCTTGAACCCCATTGGCCCATTGCCATCATGTGCTCGCTGCCTGCTAATTAAGACTCAGTCGGCTGTCAAATCACTGAAGCGACCCCTCGACGCAACCTTTGACCTGGTACTATGACCTTTCACCTTTTAGCTTGGCATGTGGCTTTGTTGTAGAGCAGTGTTTTAACCAAAGATACCTAGCTATTTTTGTTGTCGTTGTCTCAAGTGCAATGTCTGTTTTTTCCTCCTTGTTGATCTGTCATTATTGCCTGTGATAAAATGATTGTGGCTTTCCAGGCTCAGGTTGCATCCAACACCAAACAACCTTTCTTCATGTAGGAATCACGTCAAACACGAATTCAGATGCAGAATTTGTGACAAGGAGCCACAATCAATTCATCACCTGTAGCTTATTTAACAAAGTCAGCGAGGGCTAGGAAAGTAGAGCTTCTATAACGGTGGCATGGCTTCAGTCTTACGTCTAAGTCAGTGGTCAGTGTTGTGAAGCAGCTCAATCAAATGTGTGCATGTTTGTGTTGCTAGTGCATGTCACAAAGATAAGGGTGGGGCTAAGAGGAACAGTCTTTAAAACCATACAGGGCCATAACAGTTGATGATTACAGTTCAAATGATAGTTCACTCCATCATCAAATCTTCTCACAGATATTCAGACCTCAAGGGTGGCCTCATGCCAAGACAAAATCCACACACAGAGTGTTTTATGGTGGAAATATTCACCCTGGAAAAATACCTTTTAACATCTGACTCATGTCTGTTGGCCTGAGACCATTCTTGACATTTGTCTGAGAGTGAACCATCACTTAAACATGGCTTACAGTTTATCATGGAGCTAGCAGTGCAGCCTCCCTCTCTCTGTGCTTACTACCTGTTCCACCTCCTGTTAGCAGCCTTATTGTTTTAATAGTTAATGCTTGCTCATGTTGCATTTAGACAGCCTTAGCAGTACAAAGTTAATTATCAACATAAGCTTCCTGATGAAATATAATAAATGTATGAATGCTTGTTAGCCAGTAGCTCCAGTAGGCACCATGCTCCTGCTTGTGTAGTAATTGTGTCAGACTGCTGCTTGCTTGCTACTGATGATATGATGATATTGTTGTTGTTGTTGTACACACAAGGATGTTGTGATGCCGTGTATACGATGTCCTCTAACGTATGTACTTTTTTTTGTTTTCTTTCCCGTTTTTGCCTCTTTCCAACACACCCTTTCTCTCTTATCCACGCACCTCTCTCTCTCTTTCTATCTCTGTTTTTTTTTTTCCTTTCTCACTGACCTCCCTCCGTCTGGCTGGGCAGGGCATCGCCCCTAGTGTCATGGCTCCCCTGCCCAAGCGGGCAGCCCTGGAGAAGGCCAATGGGGCCTCTGCCATGCTTAACACCAGCATGCTCCAGTACCAACAGGCCCTGGCCAGCATGCAGTTTCAGCAGCAGGCTGCTTTCCTCCCATCAGGTATGGCTCCCAAAGCAACCACCACTCGTGCTCCGACCACCCAGAGGATGCCTGGATCAGTCTAGCCTGGCTCCTGCTTTTCTGGGATTGGGCAAAGTGGTAGATTGCAGTAAAGAAAAGTTTGGTTGTGGACTATTTATCAACTTTTCGTGTTCAGACATAGGGGAATTATAAACATAGTCACACATAGCGTAACATAAAAGCTCTACGGGGTTCCCATGCTCATGAAATTCCTCAGGAGGCCTGGAAATGGGTTTTGAATTCACAGAATGTTTTGGAAAAGTTTTGAACATACATTGTTTTAATGAACCGCCGTTTAAAATATGTTCATAAAAATCCCAAAACATGTCTCAACGTTACACAAAATACGTTCCTTGTATCACTATTTTAAAATCGAGTGCTTGGCTGTGCTTTTAGTATCACATGATACACGTGACGTATATGCACATACAGTAAAGGTAGCAAGCGTAGCAGTTTGATGATCTCCAAGTGCCTGAGAAGTGCTTTCTAAGAATGTCTGGCTTTCAAATGAAAAACATAATGCATGGCTCAAGGGAGAGTCCGACCCTCGCCATGTTGGATTTAAGCTCTGCACCAAAACATTTGACATTTGGGGGAAGCGGCTCTGGTCAGCCATGCTAAAAGGAAAAGCATTAAGACAACAACAACGCTACTAAACAGACTGCCAGCATCAGCACATGCATACGTAGCCAGGCCAGATAATGTTAATGTTCCACGCTACATTTCTGCTGCAATGCCTGTCTGAGGGCCGAGCACACTGGAGGAAGAGCCTCATTATAGCACCCTACCATCACTATAAAAGCATACCTATTTTAAACTAAAAATTCATTGGTAAAAATGTGTGGGAACCCTGGCCATGGATTTAATTTTATGCCTGTGAGGGTCAAACATTTCTCAGTGCAGTTGAAAAGCTAAGGATGCTTTTAAAAATGTGTGCTTTGTATGGCATTGCATGGCCACTAGTTGTTAAGAATGGGTTAGCCGGCCTACTAGTTGCTTTAATACAAACTCTGCTACTCCGAGTACATGCAGGCTGAATGAGGAAGGCATGGATGTTTGTAAGAGAAAGGACAGCAGCTAGTTTGTTAGATTCAGGTGTCTGTGGTGTAATCAGTCATATTTGGATGGGGCTTTGGCTTGGGCTGGGATGAATGGGGCTGGATGGGGGATTTAATGGTGACAAACAGCAGGCTGCAGAGTCTGTCTTCTGTTCATCTGCCGTTCTCCTCACTTCTGTCTAAAGTGTGTATATAATGTTTAATACGTGTTAGTTACAATCATCCCTCTTGTTGTATTACACATTCATATGCAATGCACTTGAGACAAAAGTTTAGATTCACACTCTCATTTGATTAACAGAAATGATGCGTTCACCACTTCGCCTTTTCCAATCACTGATGACTGTGTCCAAGAGATATTAACCTTTTTTTTCCCACCTTATCTCTCCCCTCACTCTAACGAACCTTGTGACGGGCTGTTTTGATTTCTCTTCCCTATCCAATCCACTTCCTGTTGCACTGCATGATGGGCAGGCTCAATATTGTGCATGACACCTGCAGCCAGCGTTGGTAGGTTCCAGCTTTCCTTCTTCAGTTGTCTGTAACCTCATGTCTGTGACTCCCACGTCATCAAACCTGAACCATCCTGTGAAATTTTCTGTGTTTTATTTGTAGCGACTTTGTGATCTTTCTATGAGATTTTGGTGACTTGAGAGTCACTGTTTTGGTTGCGTGAATTTCTTTGTGATTTAGCACATAAGGCAAGAGTCCACATAAGGAAAGACAAACATTTGAATGTGTATTACTTGTACAACAGCTGTTGTTGTTCATAATCAATTAACTGACATCTATTTTGTTCATTTCTCTGTGTACACTTACTACATTTTGCTTAACCACTCTCGTTCTCATGCCCGCTTTAAACTTGGCTTTTGGCTGGTCTAACCTGACGCCTATTGAAAGTCTTTTAAAATAATTTATTTAAACGGAGGGAGTTCAATTATAACTTTCCCTCATATCTCCTCTGCCTTCAAGCCTCATGTGACAACATGTCACAGCACCTATTTTATGTTATTTCTTGTAGAACTTTTGTAAGTTTGCTCTCACCTGGGGTTTACCAAGTGGCCATTTTATCCCTAACAACACACACAAATGTGGAAGTAAGCCACTGCTGCAGCTCCACTGTGTCACATCGAGTTCTCATATCACAAGACCTCTTATCAGTGTTGGCAGAGGGAAGAAAGGGAACCAGTTAAATCGAATCCCTCACTGACT
>CAFUXE010000004.1:138838-151594 GCA_903364295.1 Serranus cabrilla | reverse complement strand
AAAAAAAAAAGACATAAAAGCTTCAAGACCAATAATGATACAATTGAACATGTTCCAGCTGGAATTTGTGACTCAAAATTGGGCAGAAATTAACAACATCAGCAACTAAGATAACAAGTTTCTCTGGTGTTAGCATGTAGCTACATGTAGCAGCGAGGAAAGCTGAGGTGATGCTCACAGGGGTTGTTCTTTTCAATAGTTTACTGCATTTTTTGAGACTTGAGACATTTTAACATTATGTATGTTTATATGACATAAAATATGGACAAGCATAATAGTTCCCCTTTAAGATATACCTGATGATGTGTGTGTGCACAAAGAGTGAAACTTTCTGTCTTTTCAGTAACAAACGTACAGACCTTTATTAAGTGAAATCCATCATGTCTTGCAGATCAAATGAATGTGTGCTGGCACCGTCCAAGCCAAAAGAGTTCAGCCTTTATGTAAATAACCTTCAGAATGTCAAGCAATGGGACGAGGAGGGTCTGCCATCTCTAAGCCGGTCCGCAACGATGGTCTCATCACACGTGTAAACATCAAAGGTGCAACACACGATCTGTGCCATCTACCCACATATCAATGTCGAGGCGAATTTGTTGTCAAATTCAGCGTCCAGCAGAGAGAAGAGGAAATCCTGGCGCCGGGGTCAGTGTGTCCCTCCCTCTGAGGGAAACGTTCACATTACACCTCTGTGTCCGACTAAATCATAGCACTCAATTTGTTCTAATTATTATCATTACTGCACGCACAGAAGGTCAAGAGCGTGGTTGCATAAAAGCAACATCCAGTGCTGGTACGTTAGAAGACCAAGATCTGTTTTTCCTTTTTTTATTTGTTCTGCTTTATTTTGTTTTTAATTGATAGCCATATTTCATAGTTTACAATTGTAATGCAAACATGCACCTTGAATTTGAATTGAAATCTGAAAGGCACAATGATTTTAACAGGAATTTTAATCGCCAAAAGAATTAGGCATGTACAGTATTGTGTTTTTACGGCTACTTGTGAAACTCGATGATGGAATGAGGGTCTTGGACGTATGAATGTTCTGGGTAAACCAACATACCTGTGTACCTTGAAAGCACAGCCAGGCTAGCTTTTCTCACCTTGTCATGTGCCATCAAGGCCATACAGCTAAAACCAGAGTGTTATCTCAGCAGTGTTATTTGTTTACCGAAGGTAAAAGTTTTGTATGGCTCTTTTTTGTATTGTTTTGTTTTCAGAATCTCCATTGTGAGTGTTTTGTTTTTTTTTCTACTTTTCATTTCTCTAATTAATCAGTTTTAGAAGTGGGGTTCTTGCCAATTGTTTTGGATTTTAATTTTGATGTTTTTTTTCTGTTAAAATCAGAAATGGAGGGTTTTTTCTAAAGTTTGCCATACCTCTTTTCATAGACTAGTGTTTTTGTTTGTTGGGATTAAGTTGTTGCTCAAGTCCATCAACTCTAAAGCCTGGTGAAGTTGAGGGTGTATTTCAATTTGACGTTGTGTTACCTTGTTCTCCCTCTTTTAAAGAGGAGCGACTCGAAAAACTGTTTCTCCAAGAAGCACTGTTGAGCCATGTATTGATGGGAATTTAAAAACAACAGACCCAAAGGTCTATTAGGTCATTTAAACCACATGTGCACTTGAATGATTGTTTGTCTGGTCACCCTGTTTTAATGTCGCACCTCATCCTAAGCAAACTATCGCTTCTGAGGAAATATAACACATCCTGTGTTTGTACTTCCAAGAAAAACATAAAGGTTCACTCTCACTTGTAGATCTGACTACGGAAACCAAAGCACAGTTTTTTCTCTCAATCATATTCACAAAGGGTTACAGAAGCATCTATCAAGAGGCTAAATTAAGGTTTATCATCTTTCATTGGTCTGTCAGTTTAATGATCACATCCCTTTTCTGTTTTCACAGAGGTGTGTCGTGTGTCTTTACCGATTGTAATGTACCTAACGAAGCCTTAGATTACAATTAATGGGTCCCAGCCCAATCAAATGTACTTTCAATCACCATGCAGGTAAAGAACACCAATGATGTTTTATAGTTCTCTCACACGCCGCTTATGATCTTTTATTTTGTTCTTTCTCTCTATGTAAAAGTAACAATTACTCTCTTAAATTTCATTGAACTTCTGTGTTATGTACTACTTAAGGATTTGAATCTATTTGAGGTATGTAGTTGTAGATTTTTCTTTTATTTTTTGCCTTACTATATATTACTTGACAACATTGATATAGCCGTTGTAGATTTTGAGGTAGTATGACATTCATAACTTTTTCAAACCATATAAATGATAATGTGTTGAGTCAGTTTTAAATATTCACTTTCATTCATATAGCTGGATGTCTTTTTCAGATGATGTTACATTATCAGTTAATTTTGTTGATGAAAGACTTTTTTGATACAAGGAATGAGATCATATTAATTTGCTGCCACTGCAGCATCTCTGAGCAGACAAAAAACTAATGTTTTAACCGACTTAAATTTTCCTTGTAACATGTCAAGATCATGTTTGAAAATATATTGTATTGAAATATAGATTGTCCATGTTTTAGAGTACAAATTATTTTCTACTGTATCCATTTCAAAACAGATATGTACTTTTGTTTGAATATTTCTTAAGTTTGCCCTGAATGTCAGGCCAAAACGAGCAGTGAGATTGACGGGTCTTTGGATGTTTTGGTGGATAGTGAGATTAGGAGCGAGAAGGCAAAGACTTTTCCAGACTGGAGAGGTCGCAAATGCTGCAGATGATGAGTTCTAACCTAAGGGACGAAGGTTGACTTTTTGCACTTCTGTATATAGTCAAATGAACAGAGAAAAAATGTGTATCATATTGAGATATTATTTTGAATAAAAAAAGATCTATAATTATAAGGAATTTTGTTAGATTAATTTAAATTCTTAAATTAGAAGACCAGCTAAAAATTGCTTGCAAGGAAGGGCACTAGTTTCTTGGCCAATGCATTCAGAGAAAGCTATGCGCTTTTTGTCTTATTTTATCAGTGGCTAGTATTGCCAGGGAATGTCGAAGGGGAATAGATATCCCCGTGTCATGCTAACTCCACCCCTCCTGTGGGATGACATATCCAATAATATCCATATATCATTTGTTAGACTTGGTCATGCAGTATTGCTGCTCCCATGGTACATTCAAAAAATGTGTATTCTATTATAGTTTGATTTGACTGCATGTAAAAGTACAAACATGTAAACAAAATAAACTGCGTAGTTATGTAAAGAAAGATAACTCATTCAGATTACAGAATACACAGTAATATGTTTTTTCTACATACAGTAGATAACATCCACAGTGGGGAGAAATAATACTTCAAAAACAAGTCATCTTACTCTTGTGTGTTAAAAATATTTTCCAAGCAAACATGTTATTTAAAAAAAAAAAAAAAGATCAAATATTAGCACTCATCCACCCCAGATACTTTCTCATAGCCATATAATTACAGTGGACACTGACTCACAGGAAGTTGTTCCTGCTCTCATAGCCGTGCACTCAGCAGGTGAAGGCTCACCACACCAAATGCATATTTGGCTAATTAGTCTTTGAAATGAATGTAACCGTCACTGGTCAACATGTTTCTGACTTGAGGCTGCTGTGTTTAGTTGCTACAGAACCAAAGCACCATTTTCTTAAGAAAAAAAACAAAACCACACGTTCAGTCTCCCGGCTGGACCCGTGGTTTCTCTTCCCTGCTGGGGGCACATGTACGCTTTCGACTGCTTTTTACTTGTAAGTGCAACCACCATTTATGTATTTGCTAACAGTTGCCACACAATAATGTACTATTCTGTCTTCAGATTTGTTTATGCACATTTTATTGTTGCCATAATTGACTCTGAATCTGAATCTGAAATCTGAATAAAACAATATTTGATTTGCTCATGCAACAGGTGCGTGGTCACTGACTCTGTGTGTGCTGGATGTGTGTGTGTCAAGTTAACAGTGAACGATGTAAAGCAGGTCTACACATCAAACCTAATAATTATTCACACATAAACACAAATCTGCTATTGTTCAGGTCAACACACAGGTGTTTGTATCCCATTATATTTTTGGTCAAATAAATATGTAAAAGGGAGTATCTAGGAGAGTGTATTAGATCTTTTTCTGATCTTTATGATCAACTTGAGTGAGGGTGCCATGGCAGGAAGACTGGAGCAGCTCCACAGAGACTGATGTACAAGGTTAACTTCATTTTGCTCAGGGCAATTTTCAAGTGTGGCTTATCTGGATCAAAAGTGATTATAAAAAAAGTCAAATGAAGCCCACATGATGGCACAACATGCCACCCATTGTGCTGTGTATTAACATACAGCATGCTGATGTAATCAAGTTTGATATTTCCCCTTTTTTTGGAGAGAGTGAATAAAGTTCAAGGGGTATGGGTGTCATATTCATACAGTGAGCAGTGTCTTTACAAGTGAAAATCATATATACACATTTTTTTCATTTCTTCAGCTGCAAAACTTTATAACTCGTTCACAAACTTCAGATCAAAAAATGAGTGACCCTTACTTGATCCCACTTTATGTCTTCACATTTCACCTGCATAAAAGAATTCCTGCACAGATGCACTATATACAAAAAATATGACAACTTTATAGAATATAATACATTGTAAGAGATTCAACTTCAGATTCACCCAACATGTATTATTTTTTAGGTTGTTGTATTTTATTTGAGTATTGAGTATTTGAGTGCACTTTTAGTACATTTTTCATCATATTTTATTCATTTTTTTCTGTATATTAACTTGGCAAATCTTTTGAATTTGAATGCAGGACATTTATTTGTAATAGAGTATTTTTACACTTTAGCACTTAATGGCTTATTTTTTACAATGATATAGGCCTATTATTACATTTTTATCACTAGTGAATGCATGTAGAAGCCTTTTAATATTGTAGTTCCTCAACATGGAGCCCTTTTTTTATATATATATACTACTTTGTATTCTGCTGGGTAGATAAGTGGTATAGTGTTGCATCATGTTTTATAAGCAGATCATGTCTGTTTTTTTAAAAAGGATCATATAGCTGTAAGTGTTACATTTCATCACTGGTAAAGATCAGAGTACTTCCTCCCCCACTGATGCATGTGGTGTAGATAAGTTAGCTGACATATGTAAATTGGTTAATGAGTGACCTCATTAGCATGCATGCTTATGCATAATGATAATTACAGGGACAGTGGGCAGCTGAAGAGCCTCTTGTTGAGAGCAATGACCGTGATCATGTAGTCCTGCGCGAGGGCAGAGGTCATGCAGACGAGGCCACAGACATGCACACGCCTGCAGAATCTGTCTGGTCATCTGACGGTCTGTGACTGAGGGTTTCGGGTGACGGCTCCTTTAAGAAAACGGAACTGAGCCTCGGCTTTTTGACGCGCTGAGGATGTGGGCAGGAAACGCCATGCAAGAGGAGAGAAGCGATCACGCTTCCCAGCACCGTTGCACAATACAGTGCGATTAAAAAAATGTGCTTTAATTTTCCCCGCTAATGTCCAGGAGCGGTCATTCTCCTCGGATCTGCACCCCGCGGCCGTCACAGAGCAGGCTAGGAGGATTTGCCGGCGTGGGATTTGACTGCTATCCGAGCGAGAGGGCAGCCTTCCCAGCCTGCTCGGTTTGAAAACATCGGGGCTGGTCAGCGGGTGGGAGAGAGAGAGAGAGCAGGCTTCGTCGCGGAAAAAAGGAGGTGTCTGCCTATTTTTTTTCAGCCATGAGGGAGTACAAAGTGGTTGTTTTGGGGTCGGGTGGAGTCGGGAAATCCGCGCTGACGGTCCAGTTCGTGACGGGCTCCTTCATCGAGAAGTACGACCCCACGATAGAGGATTTCTACAGGAAGGAGATCGAGGTGGACTCGTCCCCGTCGGTGCTGGAGATCCTGGACACGGCGGGGACCGAGCAGTTCGCCTCCATGCGAGACCTGTACATCAAGAACGGGCAGGGCTTTATTTTGGTTTACAGCCTGGTGAACCAGCAGAGCTTCCAGGACATCAAGCCGATGAGAGATCAGATCATCCGGGTGAAGAGATACGAGAGGGTGCCCATGATCCTGGTGGGAAACAAGGTGGACCTGGAGGGGGAAAGAGAGGTGTCTTCCGGGGAAGGCAAGGCGCTGGCCCAGGACTGGAACTGCCCGTTTATGGAAACTTCAGCCAAAAATAAAGGATCAGTCGATGAACTGTTTGCAGAAATAGTCAGACAGATGAACTATTCAACTGTTCCCAGTGGTGGTGACCAGTGCTGTTCATGTGTCCTGCTCTAAAAAAACAACAACAAATCATTATAGAAACAGTGCATCCGGGCTGAATTTGAGCTTCTAACTTGTCCTGCAGGCTTTTAGCTAAACTATTGTCTATCCTCACACTGTTGTCTTATTGTTGCACACAAATCGACGACAACAACAATCGATTATGTATTATAGTCTGGAAAAGTGTTTACATGACAAAGTACTTGAATGTTTTGGGATTTTTTTATAGCTTTGTATATGACACTTCTCTGGAAATGTGCCTCAATGGGAATGTCTTATTGTGAAACCTAAGAGACACCTGTTTTCTGGTTATTTTTTGTGGTTTTATTTGTTGAGTTGTACTGTTACATCTTTTAGGCTGGGTCCATCTGTCTTGGGGGAGTGGTGGGGGTCATGCTAAATCCAGGCAGAGCTGGGATTGGTCAGTTCTGGGGTCAGAGGGCAGGAGGCCTAAAAAGTGCTTAAAATCCCTCATAAACGTATCAATCACCACTCAAGCCTTGCACAGGTTACTCATATCGGATCTCTACAAATTATTTCCCCAGAAGGTGAAGTGTGATCCAAGACGCCCACCCGCTAAGTTACTGTATTTGAAGCTGTGGACTGTGGTGGAGTTGTGTTACGACTTTATATTTTTGTTTGAACCCCCCTCCCCGGTCTGGTGAAAGTGGATTTATCACGGAACTTGCACTTAGCTGACGGTGTCCCTCCTCAGTGTGCACAAACAAGGACCTTAGTGCATTTCTGTCGCTGCATGGGGAACGCCACGACCCCATGTCAAGTGCCTTCCTAAGAAAACTCCTGTGACTGTGCCAACTGATGAGCTCTACTTCCTCTGCAGTGCGTCTCGATGGCAATCAGAACTTTTTAGCAGTTTTCAGTAAACAATCTAGTTTCGTTTGGTGTCAAATTGAGAAGAGCATCTTCCTATTTTACTGTCAGGAAGCTAAGCTTGTGTCAAACCTGCTGTTTCAGGGTCAGATTCAGGCCGTGTCTCGAGGTATTAGTCCATCAAGAACAACAGAGTAACTTTAACCTACTAGGATTTTTGGTTCAGTGAATGGCAAGCCATGTTTGTCTGTATTATCTAGATTTCTTTTCTAAAAAAAAAAGTGACATTTTTGACTTATTGTAACTCCCTTTGGACAAAATCTTCTGCCATCCACCTGTCAGTTTGAAAGACTTGTAATACAAATTGCATTTTACGTAACGCAGTGTGCTGTGCTTGTCTCTGCTGATAACATAAAGTGTCTAAAGTTTGGGGTACTTTGAATGTGACTGTCCCTGTGAACGATTTTAGAAACAAGAAAAGTCCGTCTATTGATGAGTCATCGGATAGAAAGTTAGAGTTTTTAAGTAGATTAAGTAAAATACAAAGTGATACATATAACGTCGGGATGCCGTGAACAAAAAAACAAAACAAATCCATTAAATCAGAAGGACAATATATTACCACAACGTTTTCTGAATAAGGGTTGTATGAAGGTCTCACACAAAACAAGTCATTTAAAGACGTCTCCTTGGGCTCTTTGCACTTGTGGTGCATATTTTCCAGTACTTTATACTTTATACACAAACTAATTCATAAAAACAACACAGATTAAATTACAATAAACATAATTAGTTGCAGCTTAGACTTGCTGATATGATATAAAGTAATGAAAAACTAAATATCCGCACAACGTGTATTTTTATTGATTATACAAACATCAATAATAAACATATTAATCCCTGTTTGCCCCCAGCATTCACACATCCAAGCACCACTATTATAACACTGGAATAATCCTTACTCTATATCTACTTTTAATTGCAGCCTTCCACTCTGCCAGACAAGCTGCATCTCTTCTTGCTATTTAAATATCACATGGTAATAGATGAGGCACTAGATGTGTCACTTGTTTACAAAAATGAAAAGGTGTCGCAGGTTTGTGATGTTTACTGTTCGTGCGAGGATGAATAGCCCTCAGCACCTTGTTAGTATTATTAAGTAAGTGATGGTGGGCCACGTGAATGAAAAACGTCTCAGTCCAGTTGTTTGGGTAGTGGGTTAGGTTTCCAGTAAGTGTGTTTTGCTGGGGCGAGCTGTTTCCCCTCTTCCCCGCCGCATGTTTTCTAGGCTGCGGAGCAGAGCACAGAGAGGGCTTTTTGTGTCTGCAGCCAAGTTCAATCAGCCATACATACTGTAGGCCGGTATTTGGTAAGCCGTTTCTCAAACCGGCCAATGAGCTGCTGCCCCAAGTGTCCCTCTAACCACAGAGATGTAAGGTCAGATTACTAAATTCAATCTAAGGACATGCCCACAGTGTTCAGGACTGATGTGAAGAAAGGGTTGCTTCAATGAGTTGAGCAATGCTTACTTTGTGTTCATAATGACCATCTGCAGTAGCTGCAACTGTCAGTGCATCTCATAGGCTTTTAGTTAGAGATTACTGAAGCTTCACTGACTCTGTTTATCACTGCAAATACTGCAGTTTTATGTGTAATGTATCACCTTTACAAATAATGAAACTTTAGCACACAAATCAGAAATCCACACAGAGGGGTGAGACGTTTGCTCGTCATTAAAAAAAAGCAACAATCCCGCAATGTTGTAGGACACGAGGTAGATCACGTTCACTTTTTAAGATAAAAAGGGAACAGACCGCACAAAAGAAGCTGTAAGATAAATGTGTCAAACAGATTTAGCTAGTTGCTTAGCTACTGATTTTTTTTTTATTCTAGCAAGTGCCTAAATGTGTTGTTTCACAGATGTATAATACTACGCAACTCAAAGACCAGAATGAGCAAAAGCACGACTACTGTCACTGCCTCTCAGTGGAAAATAATAATTTTAAGTATATTTACTGTATTTATGTACAATTTTGGGGTAGTTGTATTTACCATTGTATGATTTATACTTCTACTCCACTACTGTACATTTCAGAGAGGTATTTTGTATAGGGATTTTTTTACAGCTGGGGTAACTAGTTATTTCAAGACGTGTGAAAACAACAACAACATATGATCAGCTGTATAAAAAAGGAAGTGCCTTATCGGGCCTTTAAACTTCTTTACATTTCATCCAAACTTGTTTTTTAAGGCTTAAAATGGTATTAAAAGGTATCTGATATCTGGCACAAATATGAAAATATGAATACAAGCTGACATAGATTTAAAACAGATTCATTTTCTCAGACACTGCAAGCTAAACTGAACTACCTAGTTATATAAAGTAGTTAAAACAAGCTCCACCTTAACCAGCTACATCAGTAAAATACTACATTCATCGGTATTAGCAATTTAATGTTACAGTTTTATATATTCTTATAATGGAATATCTTGATTAAGTACTGATTGTGTTTTTTCTTCAATAGTGAGGTGCTGCTTTCCTTTTAGTTGTAAGAAAAAAGTGGCTATAAGGATATAAAATTACATATAATATTTAAAATACATATTTCCAACTTCATCCCGAATTTCCCAATCTGTCAGGCAGAGAAGTACAAAATGTTTAACACAAGCAGCTTCTGCATCATCTAACCTGTTTAGTCTGAAGCCTCTAACTCGTGCTGCATTAGCCTTGCATGCATGCAAATCTGTCAACCACAGCTTACTGATACATTTTTTAGTGTATGGAGGAAAGGAAGGGTGGATGATAGAGTGTTTCCTGTGTTCTGGTAAGTTCACCTCAGATCTTTGAAATGTTGAAACAGACACACAGTTCCTCTTAACCATTTAGAAATAAATGGTTTGCATTGTCGTAGCCCGTCCTCCCTCGGGGGACACAGGACTTGACCCCAGTCCTGTAGGGCTCCAAGAAGCTCATCCTTTGATCTAAAATGTTTGATAGAAAATGAATGAGAGGGACATGGTGGGAAAAGGGATGAATAGATTTCACTTGTTGACGCGCATGCAAAGGCTCCATGTGACTTGATTTGAGAAACCCGCAGGATCATATGACACTAATTCACAGTAGTTGCCAGCGCTGGTTATGTATGAGTTGTTTGGACCCACTGCCTGAGACAAGAATGGTCACATTCGGAGAGATCATCTAAGTTCCTCAAAACAATGCTGCATGAACTCAAACCAGTGTGACAGCTGGCAACACGTGCACTCAGTCTGACCCCAGCAGCGAGAGATGTGAAAATGTGGAAGTAAGAACTTTTTTTTTTTTTCCTTATGTGGTGTATGTAAATCTTGACTTGGGTTTGCAGTAATAGAGTTTATAACTGCAGTGGAGAGAAGCTGCATGGGGACGAAATGCTTGGTTCTTTTTTCCTAACCCTTATAAGTAGGTTTGGCACCTAAACCTAACTTAAGTGTGACCATTAGAGGGTGCAGATACACATACTTTATGGAGTCTGCTATGTTTCTATAGTTGCCCAGAATAGGAAAAACACTGGCCCAAGAGAGAGCCTTTTTAAACATGACCTGAAGGCCACTGTAGGCTGTCTGACATGCTTGGACAGGGCGGGGTGAGTGGAGGCGGATTCCGTTGGTTGCAATCTGCAAAATCACCACCAGAGGCCACTAAATCCTAAACTTTCAACCTTTAAACAACTGTTAGGTGCCAGAGGGCTTGTTGTTTGTGTGTGTGTGTGTGTGTGTGTGTGTGTTTCTGCCTCTCCTCCTCCTCCTTTCTGTTTCTTCCAGGTGTAAACGACCTGATTGGGATCCACCTGTGGAACTGATTTCCACCTGCTGAGCCAATCAGAGGTGGTGTGTTGCCGTTTAAAAGGACCCACATTCAGGATCACCGGCGGCTGCCATCTTGTCCTTTTGTTAACATCTGTCTGTTAGACCTGTGTTTTTGGTGAAGTTAGTCTTTGACAGTTTTATGTGCAACACTGTGGTGGTAAGATTGGGTACCCTACATTTTGCAACGCGTAGGTACATTTCTGTTAGACACATTAGGTTTATTGGTTGGTGCCACACATGTAGTTATTTCAAATCTGTTTATAGAGAAGCCAGTTAGGTCTTTGTTTCCTGATTTTGTTTTGTAGTTATCGGAAGTAAGTCCTTGTGTTGTTTTCTTACTTTCAATGATTTGACATCACCGCTTTGTCCCATTCCTCCCACCTTGTTTTTTGAAGCCTTGTGGCATATTTTTGTTGGAGCACTGTTAAAATTATCTCCAGTTTACTTTTCACATTGACTCCTGCATTTCTTTGGTTGTTGTGTTGCTTTCCTCATCATTTTTAAAGAGGGGACTTAACACAACCTAACGTTCACAATTAAATGTTTCTGTCCATAAGCTATGGATTAGTGAGAGTAAAACTCCAACAACAAATAATATATTATTCAGTCTACTAGTAAATACAATTTCTGTAGTTGGACGTTTTTCATTAAAATGAAAATAAAAAGTCATGATTTGAGCTTGTATTGAATGAAAATTTTTAATAAAATGGCAGTTTGCATTTTATGATGAATGATAACAGCAATTTTCCAGGTTAGTATCAGAATTAATAAAAACACAAAAAGGCAAACGTTATGAAAGTCAGTCCTCTCAATGTGTATTGTTTTTTATTTTATTTTTAACTTTGATTTAAATTTCCAGAGATGCAACCCCACCGAACAGCCAACATAATTCTTTTTTTAGAGGGGCTGGAGCACATAGTCAAAAACAATGGATTTATGAAGTTAACAGAGCAAATACTGCACTCCCCTTTCACTTACAGAGGGAATAACAAATGGCCAATGAAGGTGCTGTGATCATTAGCATTATCAAAAATCCAGGTGTTTTCTCTGAGTCTCATGTACACCTGATCTCCAACTTCAAGCTGCAGAGTCATGCCATTGGTTGCTGTCTCGTGGCGGTTTCCAGCTGGATGGTTGAACACAGTTACCATCTGCACTCCATTCTTCATCAGTCGCAGCCCCATTGGTTTAGATGATATATTATGACCAGAGAAGCTGAAGTAATAAACTCCTTTGACTGGAGCAGTGAAGATACCTGTGGAAGATCAACAGAGAGTTACATCTATTGCACTTTCCATTTTATCCAGAGTTAAAGACTGTTTTTATGTATAGTAAGTTTACCTGTGGCAGGGTTGTATGCGCCTGTGTTTGAGTACACATTCTTGTAGGTCAGAGTGATCTCGGCGTTAAATGGTCCAATATTTCCAACTTGGCCGATAGAGGCTCCAAATGCCACCTTCTGACCTGAGAAGAATCATGAAAATTAGTTATTATAACGTTTATTTTGTTTAAAGACCGCTTAACCTGAACAAAACTGGAAACATTAAAAAGCATGCATACACAAAGACAGAACGTAGACTTAGTGTGTGTTCTTACATTGGACCTCTCCCCTCAGATCCTCTAATTGTTTCTCCGTGTTCTTCAGTTTGGTCTCCAGTTCTCTTAAGATGACAACAAGTTGGCAAAAGTTTGTCAGGCTTCCTGTAATGTCACCTGCACATGGACAGGCTGGCTCAATGATCTCTGTGTCATTGTCTTGTCCTGCTCTGTGATCCAGCTGCTGCAGCTCAGCCACGCTGAGGCAGAAGAG
>CAFUXE010000004.1:42777-128183 GCA_903364295.1 Serranus cabrilla | reverse complement strand
TGCCTGGCTCACTCTCTCTCTACGCTCAGCACGCGCTGGTCCTCGCCTCCTCACTGCATCTGTCCTCCTCTTCTCCCTGAAGTGAGGTACCATGCATCCTGCTCTCTCCTCCTTCTCCTCTCCGCTTGTCTCTTACCATTCCAGGGTCCCTTTATCAAACAGGGCATTTTTGCTGCAAAGCCGGGGACCATAAAAGCTGTGTTACTCGTTCGAGGACTTTGGAGACGGGACAAGGCTGTTTGCCGGGTCTTGAGGACAGCTGCTGGAAACGCTGCTGCTGCTTTCTGTTGGGATGCGGATCTTTGCGGGGCCTCTGCTTGCTGTGTAACAACGCTTGATTCCTCTCAAAGTTGCAGGAGGGCACACGTCAGTCAAGAATCTCATCCTTGTCTCAACTCGCTGTGTGTAAGAACTCTTGTTTCAGTCAAGATTTAATTGTGTGTGTTTTCAGTGGGGGCAAATGCCAGAGAGGATTTGAGAGTGTTCATTTGCTTTTCTGTGAAAGCATGACCTTATTTTGGTGTGTGTGAACGGAGTTAGAGGGTGTCTGTGATTAAGTGTGGGGTTGTGAAAGTGTCTACAGTGTCACAAAGCCCAGTGTGGTGGTGCAGTGTTACTCTCCTCACTCCAGGTGTTTGACTAAAAGGCTTAGCCGCGGTTGGAGGGCAAGAAAGACTCCCCAGATACTCACAACTCCTGGCTGCCCGACAAAACCTTCCAGACATCCTCAAGAGAAACGCATTAAAAGAGGAATTAGAGGCAAGGATTTGGAACCGAAATTGACTAATCCAAAACAAGTGCACAGTAGTTTGTATAGCATGAGGTAAGGAAAGACACACAGAGAGAAAAATGAGATAGAAAGGCAAGAAAAACTAGGGCATTCCTGCTTTCATTCTTCATATTGCCTCATTGAAGCAGCATAGAGATGTGAACTGAAAACTGGAGACAAAAGCACAGGACATTTAGGTTCAGGTTTTTCTTATATTTGTGGTTTAGCAGGACATTTTCCTCTACTTCTCACACCTTTAACCCTCTGCAACACTCCAGTGGGAGACTCACTCAGCGACTCATTCACTGCCTCTTCTCCTTCATCCTTCTCCCTCCATCTCCATCCCCTCTCATATATTCAGGTGGAGTCAGACCGGCACAGGATCCCCGTCTCAGCTCCTCACACACTGACCAGGACTGCACTGCTGCTATGTCCGATCTTGACATAACATCAGCTTGACGTTCTTCTCTGAAAAAGAAACCAAATAATCCCGTGCTCCCATCATTCCAGCCTGTGGTTTCCATATGAGATTCAGCAACACGAGGCAGAACTGGCCCAGATCACTGACTTTCAACTTCACATAAAAATCTACAAACAAGAAAAAAGACTGTTAAGTACTTTAAGGACACAAACAAGCCTTTGTTCGTCTCGGAGCAGCTCTGGTGGCCTTTACCAACAGCCATGCAGGTGTCCTTTGCATGCACGGACCACGGGCTGAAGGCCCCGCGTAACGGCGAGCACAGCAAGCAGAATGCCACCAGCCCCAACACAGCCAGCCAGGCTCGCGCCCGCTTCCGCACCGTGGCCCTGATAGCCCGCAGCCTGGGCTCCTTCACCCACCGCTACCACCACAACCTCAAGGAATCCACCGCCAAGCTCACCGGCATGAAGTACCGGTACGTAGACTGATGGTGCAGACTGTGTGAGAAAGTAGAGGGAGGGAAAAAGAGGAGGAGGTGTATTTAAAGTTTTTTCTCTCCTCTGCACAGCATATGCTGGGAAAACCTGCCACAACTCTGCAAGTGAGAGAAAGAAAAATAATAAGGGAATATGACAAACACATAATAATATGTTTAAAAAAGTGGTAGAAAAACAAGAAACTAAATGAGAAGCGTAAATTAAAAGAGCCCTGATGAAGATGTATGAGCAGTGACAGGTGATGAGTGGGATGCTGTGTGTTTGTGTCACGATAAAATACATCTTTCCAAGATGCAGATTTATTGGCAACTCTATTTAATTAAAGCTCAATTAATAGTGTCTGTAGAGAGCTAGAATCTGGGACTGTTTAGGTTGTTTGGAGATTATTTTAATCGCTTGCAAATGCAATTTAAAGACATAAGAGATAAGATGATTTGGTGAGAGATTAAAATACAGAGATCATGTTTTTCAGGTTTACAGAAAAGTTTTTTTTAGTGTAAACTAGGTCCTGCATATAGGCAACCCATATATAATGAAATGATCGCCTAATTAGGGCTGAATGTTTTTTAAAAACATTTAAATTGCAATAATAACTTTGACCAGTAGGATTCCTTTTTTCCCTAAAGATCTCTACCACACAAGTATTTAAATTAATATTTTTAAATATAAATATTATTATTTTTAAGTATGCAGAATTTGATTTTTACGGTCTGTATCAACCAAAATACTTAATTCAGAATAATATTTTGACACAAAATTGCAAGTCCATATTGCGGTTTAAACAAAGCCCTATAAAAATACAAAAAATAAATGTCACAAAGATATAACCATATTAATATCATGGCAATAACATGATAAAAAATAATACCCATACAAGATAAAAGAAAAATACAAATTTGAGATTCTAACAGTGACAAAAAAAGTGGTGGTAAACATCTGCTCCAGCTGTTTGTGCTGACAGTCTGTCTATAAAACGGGGCTTTGATGAGTTTGGTGGCAAATGTGGGAGGATAAGTGATGCTGCAGTACAGTATGGATACCATAAGGTATGGGAAAATTAACATAATGCTGATTTTTTTTTTGTATGCACACAAGAAAGAGTATTATAAATTACCAATAAAGTACACACACACACTAGTGAAATACAGTATATATGTGATATCATGGTGAATTACACTCCACATAGCTAAATAAATCACATTATACAGTCTGTGCATCAACCTCACTGTGTCAAAGTTGAATTTTTAAGCTTTTTTAACACAAGCAGCATGAGTTTAAGACTCCAACTGCGCCACATACAGTTCTCAATAACTGGTCGCGACCGTACAGTACATTCTGTAAAGTGTCACAGAAAAGCCAAGCAGATTGTGCAGTAGAGCTTTCCATGTGTGTGTGTGTGTGTGTGTGTGTGTGAGTGTGGGAGTAGTAACAAGGCTGGGCCAAGTAAACAATGCTCTCTTATCTCAGTGAGTGGGCTCTTAACCCAGACCACAGGAGCGAAATAGTAGCTTTCACCTCACACTGAAGAAGGTGACATCATCGCTTACAGTGTCAGGATCAAGTGAGACACGGGGAGAGAAAGAGGGGACGGTGAGAAGGGACGGAGTTAGGAAGAAGAAACGAAGAACAAAAAAAAAAGACAGAATCAGAGAATGAATGAAAGGGAAAATTGGGGCTCGCGGGTCAGCTCACATAAAAGAGGCAATTAGCAGAATCTCAGCAGATTGGATGCAGAGCAGCTAAATGTGATAAGTGTCTGCTTGTCACACAATCTCATCTCGTTTCCATAACAACATTGAAATGGCCAACTTCAATCTGTTCCCAGCACCAAACAAGACTCCATTGTGCTGACTGGTTCAGCATTTACAAAAGATTTTTTTCCCATTAACTGAGAAGAAACATTTTGATGTTCAATTGCATTTTTTTTTACCTTCATCACTTTAACTTACATGCCACATTTTTCTCTATTCTCGTTTCACTGCTGCTTCTGTTTCCTTGAGAAATGTTGCAGTACTGATGCAGGAGTGACGCAAAGTGCAGGCCCTCTAAAAAAAGTGTTTATTTTGGTTTGTGTCATGAGGATTTGCTCGCTCTTGCAGCTCTTTCTAAAAACAGGTGGAGGATGTTAGCGATAAAGCTTCCTGCAAGCCCTCAGCAAATCCCCTATTTCCACCACAGAGAGGCAAATGTTGGATGAAATATCTGCTTCTTGTTTGTCTGATAGTTTATGCCCCCCCTCTCTTCCAGCACTGTATTTCTGTCTCCCTCTTTCTCCGACAAAAAGCTGTTTGGTTGATATAGATGCTTGTATTGCCTGCTGACAGGGAATCACTTTCTCCTGAGGAGAAGCCAAGTCCACAACTAAATCTGTGTTGTACAAACTCCTTGAAGTTTTCTCTGTGTGACAACGAATGAAAGCTCCTCTGCACAAAGCGTTTGTGTGTTTGTGGGCGTATGTATTGGCACATTGCATTACATACATGAGTGCATGTATGCATTAGAAGTGTGCGGCGTCGAGGCTCCTCGCTGGGAACATCTGAAGGCGTAGAAGTTGAAGCAGGAGATGTAGTGTGCAGAGGGAGCGAGCATAAACTAATAATACCACCATCCGCAGCATTTGAGTTGTCATGGCGATATACTGTATAGTGTAGCCAAATATAGTTTAGGTCTGATGAATTGTGAAGTCCCCTAGTTGCAGCCTTCCGATGCTTTTTGACCTCTTTTTTTCGCTCTTAAAATAATACACAAACCCACAGCTCGCCAAAATATGTGATGTAACAAAACACGCTGGATGTTGTTGCTGGATTCACAAATTGTGCAGATTATTTCTGGTTCCTGGTAGGGAGCCCCTGGTTGCCTGGGTTGATGTTCATAACGGTCATTAGGCAGCAGAAGGCCTTTTGACAGTCCAGGAGGTTTGGAGAAGATTCCACTCGGTTGGTTCAGAGCTGCGCTGCAGATGGGCATGCAAAAATCCCTGCTGTCCGTTCCTTCGGATGCCGGCTTATCAGCAGCCAGCAGAGAGGGAGGCGCTCTCTGCTGTGTATACATCTGTGTGTTGACAGTGTGAGTAATGCACAGAGCAGCAGCAGACATATAAAGCGTGAGTGAGAGGGGGTTGAGTGCACACGGAATAGCCTGTTTACATCAGAAATTAGGGCTTGGCAAGATATTATATCCATATGAACGTCCTCCTCCAGGTTTATTAATATATGTATGTCCCCTAAAATGTCTGACCTTGCCTATGCTGATGTTTATGTGTGTAAAGTTTGCTGCTCAAGAGGTGGTTTTCAACCATGCTTGCATCAAATTCAGACTGAGTGCATATACTTACAAAACCTAAAGCTTCTCCGTTTCAGTATTAGTTATATCGTCTTTGTACTGTATTTAAATGAATGTAGGTCGCAGGAGATTTACAAATCATTGCATTGGATTTCTCTTTCTTTGTATGTCAATTGGTACAAAATGTCACATTAACACTACGAAGCAAATTTGTCACGATATCCTCCACTTGAATATTTGTCAGTTTGACTTTCATTTTGATGCGTACTTCTTACTACAAGAGAGTACACCCTAAACCATCCAGTAACTTTTAATAACTGCTGTATCTGCTTCAAACTGGTCATTTCAGGGTATTCACCAAAGACTGCATAGAAATAATGGACATAGTTGCCGTGACATCACCCACTGGTTCGTGGACTGCCTGTTTGAAGCATTGAGATCAGCTTTCGCCATCTTGCTTTACATCCATCCATTTGGACTTGGGAGGCGTAAGGACGGGTGTCTCTAAAAAAATATACTGTTGGCGCTAAAACAAAATGTACCTTACTTACCAGAAAAGCAGTCAAATCCTTGGAATGCCTTTCAGTACGATCAAACACTTAACAAGACATTTTTAAATTAACAAAATGTTCAAATAAACTTTCATGAAGTGAAAACGCACGGTGAAAGGGTCAAAGGAACTGGTTCACAGATATGTAGATGTACACAGTGCCACTGGATAGCTTGCAGTGTTAGCGACATGTCAATCAAAGGTAGCCACGCCCCAAATCATACTCTTCTTTATCGACCATTATTTACACAATTAACATCATATTGTATTGGATAAGGTTTTAAACTAGTGATTGAGACCATAATGTTGCCACGGTACATTTTTCTGAGATGGTGTCTCATTTTGTATCGAGATAGATAGGACTGGAATCCTGTTTTTTGAAGATTGTATGCTTTAGGCACTTGGGGTTTGTTTCACCGCTCAGACCGAGAGGTTGCCGCCTGGTATTCACTCTTGGTCTAGTTGAACAGTTACACGCAGTTGAGTGAATGAAAGTTTTGGAGAGTTTCTGCCCATTTGTTTGTTTAAAGCAGTCCCAGAGCCAATGTCTGCTGAGCCTCTAGCTTGATTCTTTTAATTAAAAATCATCTCCTCTTTTCAGTCCATCTATTTATTAAACCAATGGACTATCAAAGCGTAAAGTAAAAACACTGGTGTGAGTCGCTATCATTTCTCCTGAGTCAGAATGGGTTTCTTCTTCTCGGATCTTAGACGTTTAAAAATTAAAAATGACTGAAAGCATGCAGTCTTCTATTGCCGATAGGTACTTTGTTATTATACTGTATGATGAGGCTTTTAATCAGCAGGAATACACTTCAGATATTTTAAAGTCACCAAGAAATCCACTTTTACCTTCACACCACAAAACATTCCCTGGTTATAGACGGGGTGAGGCTTATATGATTGAAGATTACACATAGGGCTGCAGTGTGTAACCGCTGTATTGTGGCGGCTGATGAACCTCTGTGTGTGCGCGTCTGCAGAAAGATGCCCGATACTCTGCAGCTGTGGCACTTGTCAGGCTGCACCATAAATCATAATTTGCTTTGTTGTTGCTCTCTGTGTGTTTATGTTTGTGTTTCGTAGCGAACTTTGTGTGTGCATGCGCAGGTGCCTGCGTGTGCATACATGCGTGTGTGTTCGCATGACTTCATGCGTGTCTGCACTCAGATAAACCCATCATGCTGCTTTTACTCAGAGACACACTGTTTGGCACTGTGTTCCCAGCTCTCTCACTTTCTTTTTGTGGTTATTTTACCCAGTTTTTCATCTGAAATCCTCATCACCCGACAACAGTATTGATGTATTTTATGTTCCAACATCATTTACTTGAGTTCATTTCTTGGCTGTCCATATATGATGTGTAGATCTAATAATGTGAGCCAGGGTGTTGCACAACAGGAGCCCTGTGGCGTGAAGCTGCACTCTGCCTAAAGACCAAACAAGCCCCCAAGGACTCGATCCGTCCAATCTCTCTGTTAAACAGCCAGGATGTTCTGCATGGATTTTGCATTTTAATTAAAGGTCACAACTAAAACAGTTCTCCCTGAGCATAATGGTTTTATAATAGTGTTGCCTTGCAAGTGCAATCTTGGCTCTTTCTCCTTAAGTGGCCTCCATAAACAGACTGTAATCACAAAGATCATTGGAAGTGATAAAAGTGAAAGAAAACACTGCTGCATGTGTAAAACAGTGGTCCTACTGCAATAGAAATGACTAAATAAGACATACACACACACACACACATTCTTGCTGGCCTGGCTGAAATAATAAGATAAACATCACCTGTGAAAATATTCTCATCTCTCTTTATTAGTTTTGTAAGTTTATCATTGAACACCAGTGTTGCCAGAGGGGAAATGTTAAGCTATCGTAGCAGAGGCTTAAAATTATCCTATTTGGAGGAAAATTATCGTACATGAGTCATAACCAAGAAACAAACTGCCTTAAACTTTACTAAATACATATTTAAACAGCACATTGAAATCTATCCTCACTAGGGTTTTTTTTAAAAGCAAGCTGACGTAGCTATGATGAAATTACAATTTAACAATCTGAAGCCTGTTCTTATTTGCATTAAAACAGTTAAAGCTTCGTTAATTATATAAATAACTGGACTTACAAATAATCACAAAGCATCACAAATTCAGGCATGTCAAAGGACTCTTTCCATATTATTTGTTACATTTTATTTATTTATTTTATTATCAAACCATTTTATATCATAATTGCTATGGGTTGATGCATTAACACTGCAAGGCAACTTTTCTTTCTGATTTCCTGACTACTGACAATGCAGTCGAAAATGCTTCAGTTTTACTTTTTCTTCCCCCGATTGCCTGCCAGTGAACAGAAACAGAACCTAAAAAAATACCTTGACATACTTTCTGTCGGTACTGTATGAAGATTTTTCCAGTTATCATGACATGATTTTTTTTCCCACGTTGCTAAGCTCTCCAACGTTCTGAATCAACCACTTCAGATCTGCCCACATGTTTTTCAATACAGGATCAACCCACAGGCCACTAGCTTCAATCATGTGTCTCTGCCGAAAAGCACAGTTATTCTGTGTGAGATTTCAGTTTGGAAAAAAAAAACAAATGTCCGAGCTCTTGAATAGCCTTCCACATCACTGTATAAATAACAGTGTGTGAGTGCATAAGAGTGTCTGCCCCAGTTTGTGTGCATAAAAATGAAAAGGAGTTGAAATAATGTCGACTTCGGCCCTGTGGAAAAACAAAGCAAAAAGTCATGTCCGTACTCTGGCTCTTTATTGCACTCACACACACACACACACTCACACACACCATGCAAACATGCGCATTGTGCAGGGGCCTGTAGGGAGCCAGCTGTCATTTCCTATTTCCCATTCTGTGTCATATAGAATGCTTTATCTGTAGAGGGCGTTTGATCTGCTTAGACTTGGGGCTTGGACTTGCAACTCTGCAAGCCTCGGTCTGCTGCAAGTGTCTCGTGGTTTCTGTCTCTCTTTATAGCTTCTCCTTCTCTCCTCCATCCCTTTCCCTTCTTCTGGCATGGTCAGGATTCAACCTGCTTCCGGCTTCATCCGTTTTTTCCCCCCAAAGTAACTCAGCTGAAGCTTTTCTTTCAGACTTAATCTATTCATTTTTTCCCTGAAAGTGCTTGATTTCACTTCCCTACTTTCTTCCCGCCCACACAGGCCCTGGCTTTGATATATTTAGAATATGACCCGCCTTTCTCCTCTGCACTGAATTATTTTGATAACAACATTATGGTTGCCATCAGGAGAGCGGTGTGAACCGAGGAGGTGGGCGTAGTCTAATCCCTCCGCCCATCAAGGTTGGCTTGTGTGGGTTTGCTTTAGTCTACATTAATCCCCTGCGAGTGAGGAGTTTTATCTGTTTACTCACAACCTTGACAAGTGCTAGCTGACAAATATTGATTTGAGCAATCCAATATCAGGCAATAAAATATAAGAAATGCCTGGGTGTGACTGGAGAACCATATAGGTGCTTTCCAGGGAGAGAAAAAAAACACCCACCCACAATAAGAGGTCTTTCCTCCCAAGATTTAAGCACAATAAATGTAGCCAGATGTTCATTTGATTTTCTTTTTTTTTCAACTGGGGATCCACTAAGAATAGAAGCGGGCTACATACAGTAGCAGCTCGCAGGATGTTCATAAGTGGTGACAGGTTTGTGTGAGGGGGCGTCTTCAAATGACTCATTTGTCATTTTACTTCAAGGCTTCTTTTGGGCACCATCCAAGCATGAGGGACCGAGCCACACTCACTGGCTTGCAAAGTTGTTTATGTGCAGGTTTGTACAGACAAATTGTCCTTTCCAGGGTGTCTTTATCTTACCGTTTACAATATAATGTAAAGATCTTGCGCCTCTGCATCCTCGCAGCCCTGTTCTTTCTCCCACACAAGCATTCATTTTCTCTTAAACACAAAGTTCTTCATTTTCTTTCCTTTGTTCCAAGTGACATCCTGTAATCCCCTGAATCATTAGCTTCTTTAGCAACGTGCCTCCGCTGCCTGGCACCCACTTCCCAAACCTGGACAGATCTATTAATGTGTTATAGCTGCCTGAGTGGTTAATAATCAGGTATGGCCGATGCTGCTGCTCCACTGGGGACAAGAATACAGCAGCGAGGCGGCTTTTCTGTCAGCCGAACGTCCGCTCTGTTCTTCTCCAATCATTGAAACATCCTGTATGCATTTAGAGCATCACGGCAAATATAGCTTATGGAGGATCTCCAAAAAAACAACTTAGCAGTTGTCCGAGACAGCCAGCTCTATTTGGAAATGGAACATTCTTGCAACTGCAAGTTGTAAGAAGATAGTGTGCATTAACATGCCACTGTAAACATGGAAACAGTATCAATAAGGAGTTTTCAATTTACAACTATTGTGGGCATTAAAGGGACAGCCCCCTCCCAAAGTAAAACCTGTACATGTAGCGCTGTTAGTCTAATGATTGTTTGGTGTGAGTTGATATCAGTCGAGAGATTTCTGCCTTCTCGTGAATATAATGGACCTACACGGCAAAATACATTTAAAAAACTCAGCAGAAATGTCTATTTCCAGAAATCCTGACCCAGTTACTCAAGATAAGCCTCACACCATGTTGTGAGCAGTGTGATTGGAGGCTCGTGCAGCAACATCCTCCTCAGCTGGTGAAAATGTTCCTATATGATAATAATAATAACTTCTCTCAACAATGTTATTTCATAGTTATAATCATGTTTGAGAGAAGACAGATATCTCAGGACTGGTCATCCCTCAAAAACTACAATATAGGGCATTTGAACAGGAAGCAAAATGACGACTCGTATGTACGTTTTAGACTGTCATCCGCCACCATCCTGCTGACATAATAGTAATGACTGACGGTGATACAGAGTTTAAATGAAGGATGTCCCGCTCTTCAAACGGTGGACTTTTCCCCCAGGAGAAAAGGGATCTCCAAAAAACTCATGTGAAAACAAAATTTAACATTTCTTTTTTACAGAACTTATATTTCTTTACATAACTTCTGTGGCTCCTGTTTTGTGAATCACGTTTTTTACATAACTTACGGTAGTCCACCACCCTCGTAACAACTTTACGTAGTTTTTAAACTGTCTTTTATAACCAGGAAGTGTTTTGCTGTAAACCTAGATCAGTGGTTTTGTAGCATAAATTGACAGAAACTTCAGCCTTTTTACAACCACAAACCGTGTTTGCATAATGACGTGTGCGCTCCTCTCTGTAGCATGAGCGGCGAAATGCTCATGTGGGTCATTTTGACAAACGCTCATATGAGTCATTATGGGTGACATTGACAATTGGTCTATTCTGTTGTTCAGGCTGGGGATCGATGAATAGCACCTTAGGTATGGGTATATTTTGCCTTGAACTGTCCCTTTAAGTAGATTCTTCTCCCAGAGCAACTTTCAGTTAATGCAGCAGTGAACATTCCCCATCATCCGCGCGGTTTGTCCTCAATAACCCCCCGACCGAACAGACACACAGATTCAGTCAGTATCACACTTCTAACCTACAGTACGGCCCCTCCCCCGTACTTTCATGGATCAGAGCTCCCACTCTATAATACATCAGAGAGACGGAGGATACAATATCCAAACTCCTCCACCATATCAGAGACAAGAACGCATCCCACGGCTTGTGACTGCAGAGAGATCCGTCTCCTGTCATGTCACCATCGCTGCCTTAATTACACGACACATCAAAGAATCCAGATCAGATCAAGTGTTTATATGCAAACACTTTGTTTTATATGTTTTCCTCCTCCTTGTTGGCAGCTCGGCTGAACTACTGGCACGATGACTGATGCTTCCCCATGTTGAACACCTAATTGAATTGGCTGAGGGCACAGTTACATAGCACGGGCTCGGATTAGTCCGTCCTCAGCTCGACGGGCACAGGCCATTAGTTGTCAGGCACGAGAAAAACCACTGCTGGCATTTTTTAACATCCTCATTTGTTGTAATGAGTAAATGCCTGCAAAACCAAGCAGAAGGCAGAATCCTTGGAGCATAATTGGAGGTTGTTTATATGTCAAGGAATAAGTATTCAGACATATTCTCTTAAGATGAAGCGAGTGGCTTTATGTGTGTGTGTTTGTGTGTGTGTACGTGTGGCCTTGATGGTTCTGTCAGAGAAATGTGTCTTCATTTCACAGTGTTTTGCTCCAAATCGTTTCCTGCTTCAGATGGCTGCCCTCGCAGGGCTGTGCATCACCTTGACGAGGTTTTCTTTCACCTACGGTCCGCATGCATCACTCTGTGGGAAGACACCTGTGGTGGCTGGAGGGAGAACAATCTGCTTTTACTGTTATCGGCGGTGTTAAGTCATCAAACACTTGCACCACACGAGTTCCCCTCTCAGTTAGACATGATGCGCCACAGATTGTAAAAACTAGATGTGAAGTGGAGCGCTGAGACTCTGAGTCGAGGGTGGCAAGAACTCTGATGCCTTTTATCTTCCATCGTGTTAATGAGAGCCAAAAGTGCTGTATTGTATTGCTGCAGATCAGCTGGATGTAAATTAACTGTTATTGAAGATATATCAGGAGGTGTGCACAGATAATAGGTAGAGGGGCTGCAGAGAAAGACAGAGTGGACGTGTGAGGAGCTATCTTGAGAAATGCTGATATGATACAACCTCAGTGCTCGAGAGCGAGCATGGTTGTCTGCATTTTGTGGGTAAGACAATAACAGTAAAAAGCCTCAGGACTGAAGTGCTCCCTGCTGCAGGAGGATGTCGAGAGCTCAGAGTAAAAGAAGAGGTAATTGAGTGAGGGATGAGGGGGGAGAAACACAGGACAACGCTTGTCAAAAAGTATTGTTCGAGCGATAAAAGAACAAGGTTGAAACGTCAAGAATAAAGTCAAAATGTTGAGACTTGAGTCAAACTTTCGAAGGTAAAAAATAATCAGGAAGAAAGATCTTCCTCTTTTTTTAATTTTGAGAATCAAGTCGAAAGGCTGAGAATAAAGTTGTTAATAAAGTCGGGATGTCTTGAAATGTTGAGAATAAAGTCAAAATATTTGGAGTAATGTTCACAATAAACTGTAAACTGTTAAAACCTTTATTTTAATGTTCAAATGTCAAGTTTATACACGAAATTTCTACTTTATTTTAGAAAAAAAACCCTTTTTGTTATGTTTTATTCTCTTAATACAAAAAAGAAAAAGATTCCTCCCCTTTTTATTCCTTTATGCCTGGCCCTAATACTCTTTTTTTTTACGAGTAGAATAAATCTTAGAGTCTTTATAGGGCGATCCTCTTCTTCCAGATCCATATTGATGGAATAAATGAACTGTATCCTTTCCCCTGTAATCTCTAAATTCTGATCCATGATTGCAGGTGTGATCGAGGTGACCCTCACATCCGGTTGTCCCCCTTTCAATCTAACATGAAAGCTAACCTCGGCTGTTATTGTTTAACACTGCGTACTTCGAGCTCAATTGATTTCTTTGCCTATTGTGTTAGCTCCTCAACAGAAAAATTGCTGTCATTTCTTTTCAGTCTCTCGAGTTATGATGCGGAAACAAGATAGATTTTTAGCTTTGTCTGGGCAGAAAATCTTTGTCCGCCACGAGCAAAATACAGCTGCACAGTAATTGCAATCACATTTGACTGATGACATCTTGAGCCTAAACAACACTGTTTGTTCCTTTTTTCTTTATAATCATTGTCTGTTTTTCTTCACAGGAACCTGGGGAAATCTGGGTTGCGTGTCTCCTGTCTGGGGCTGGGTGAGTATTTAATTAGCATTAGAGGCAAATGTCTAATGATTTCATAAGCATCCAAGTGCACACTCAACTCATCTGTGTGTGTGTGTGTTTTTAGAGAGAGAGAGAAGGTAGAGCCAGTAAAGGAGCCCAGCAGAAGGGGGGAGTGTTTTAAATGTAATTATATTATTTCACCCCTTTCTAAACCTCATGCATCTTTTATACGTATGGAGAGTCACGACAGGCAGCACAAAGCTGTTTGCAGAGTGTTAATATTTTCCCTGTTAATATTTAATCGCTAGCACTGGTTTCAGCAAACAAGTTGCTCAATTATCGCACATATCCAATGCACACCAGAGGGCAAACACTGTCATGCCTCCTGACAGGACAGATTCATTTAGTAAATATGTTTTGTGTGTGTGTGTGCTGGTCATATCATTATATGTGCATCTCTGTGTGTGTGTAAGCATGATAGGAGTTTGTCTCTGAAGACAAAACAACTTGACAGAGCGAAGGAATGATGCAGTGCTGCCCAGGCTCAGCAGATATACTGAAAGATGGAAAATCTGTGAATGAGTGAGTTAATCAACACCGTAGTGATTTTTCAAATAGATTTAGCCCCAGCACATTCAGCAACAATTCCTTCAACCTAAAGGAATTAGTTTCGAGCCTTGATATTGGCAAGCCTCAGCCATGCAGTAGTGCCCTTGAGCAAAACATTGATTCTTCCTTGTTCTAATTTTCAGCAGGAGTGCAAATAATATGAGAATTTCACTCAGTAAGGTTCAGTATCACATTCAGTCAGTACATCCTAGCATCTACCTGAATTGTATGGATTACACAGTTATACCATGGCGTGTTAATAAGTGAGGTTAAGTTGTGTTAGTAGCCTGATTTTGTTAAAGTCACATTAAAGTTCCCATTTCCAGTTTTTATACTAAACTAAGCTTCTGTTTCTAGCTACATATCAGTGGTGTTATCCATCAAGCAATTTCCCCAAATGTCAAATTATTCCTTTCAAGTTATGTAACTGATTATAATGGCGATAAAGCAGCTAATTTAAAAGAAAATACATTTTTAATTGGCAATTGCCAGCTTAGAAATATCCGGATGAGCCTACACTGATCTGCTCCCACTTCTGGTGCAGTTGGCTACAGAAAACACCAGCTTCTGCATTATTTCTTATTAGTGGGAGATGACAACAAGCAGCATGTGACAGGATCAGGCAACAGAATTCATTAAGAATGTAAAAGAATATCACATTTCTAACAAAGACTTTGTTCAGGCTACGTTGTTTGGAGGAAGAACAGAGGCTGCAGCCGCTTCTTTCTGAAGAAAGTGTCGTAATACAGTACATTTCTATACATGTATGCTCAGTTGTGTGTTTAAGAGGAGCTGTCACCTGAGCTGAATGTGAACCCTGATAAGGGGGAGTTTACTGTAATACGGCTATTATTAAGTCTCTTTTAGCTGTTGAAAATAACAGGTGTTATCTTTCTTTCTGCACCAAGTTGTTTGAGACCAAAAGAGAAGATTGTGGAAAAGAAAGACAAAAGAAACAAAATGCTTCCCTGAGGGGTATTTCTGAAATTGAGCTTTTTAAAAATAATGAGAGGAAAACACGGAAGTAAAGGAACAAAAATATGAACCCAATTAACTGTCCTGCTCCACAGAGTTGAGCAAGAAAACAGATTTTCACCTTCAACTGGTCAATTTAACGTTTGTTTTATGTGGGTTTCTGGGTTGCACTGCCTCAGATGTATAGTCTGCTCTTTAATTGGGAAGCATAGAATGATTTATTTTAAGCTTAGAATAATCCGCATAAACCTACACCTATCTACTGATGCTGGCTATAAATTTAACATAAGATGCTGCTTTATTTCTTAAGAGATGACAACAAGCAGCATATGACAGGATCAGAGTAAAACAAGAATATAAAAATCCAGCCTATGCTGTTTGGAGGAAGAACAATTCACTATTGCAGTTTGTGCATGTGCATGGGCAGTTTTGTGTGTATCACTAGTGTGTGGCACTGTACAAGCACCTGTCACATGCACGGCCTGAGACTGAATGTGAACCCTGATAGAGGCGAGTTTATTGATAGCTTCAATACTGCTATTACTTATCAAGTCTCTTTTAGCTTTGACACATGACAGGTGTTGCCTGTCAGTCAGCACCAACCTGTCCAGGTCCAGAAGGAAAGAATGAGGAGAAGAAATGTTGAGCCATAAAAATGAGAGGAAAGTTAGGAGGGTAAGGAACAAAACATAGATATAAAACCTGAGTACCTGTCATCAGGGAGCTGCAAAGAGGACAAACTTTGATTTTTGTGCTCTAATAATACAGTGACTCTTCTCCTCCCTCCTGCTCCTTAGAGTGGAGAAAGAAAACAGAATGTGGGTTTCTAAAATATCTCAAATTGGGCAGCACATAATAATTTGGTAGATTTATTTTTTTCTTGACCATTGCCAGCTTAGAAAAATCAGGCTAAACCTACACCAATCTGCTGCTACACTTCACTGCATTATTTCTTATTACTGGGAGATGATAAGCAGCCTGTGGCAGGATCAGGGAACAAGAGATTTGGAGGAGAATACAATTCTAACAAAAACAGTGTCCAGGCTATGCTTAACGGGAGAGCAGAGACTGGGACTGTATCTCTATGTGAGAATGCAATACATTACTGCAATCTGTGTGTGTTGATTTATTCTGTTGTAACTGACAGGGACAGTACTCATTCTTCAACAGGAACAAATTCATGTAAAGGAGTTAGCCTCAAAGGTTATATGTTTTAAAGGCACCCAACATATTTTAACATATATATATCATAAATTAAAATGTATCAAATAAAGGTGTTCCCAGTATAGATCCCTGTGGGACGCCAGTGTAGGAGGGGTAGTGAGAATGGTAGATTAATGAGAAATATTTGGATACATAAATGTTTATTGATAGCTTTTGGCTGTTGCTAGCAAAGCCTCTTTTAATATTTGACAAATGACAGAAGCTTCCTGCCTTTCTACAAATGTGGGATGAATGAGGAAATTATTTTAACAAGCTCAAATATAATGTACGCACATGCAAGAATTCCCTCGCAGGAACAAACATAAAACACAGAAAGCTTCTATGCTATATTTCATGCTGTTAATAATTCTGCACATAGAAGCTCACTCATAAGAAACTCATAAAAGCAGCCATCAACTGAACAAATCCTCTCTGGCAGTGAACATTTTTTTCTTTCAACACTCAACCCTGACATTTGGTGGTGATGGCTTTAGGACAGGGACGTTTTGTCATGTGCCCATGTGTGTACCCAAAATGTCATAATTAATGATTGTGTGTGGTTTACCATGTAAAAGGTCTTGTATGTTTCTATGTTTGCTCCAAAATTTTGATTTTGATGTTTCCTTCAACAGGCACGTGGGTAACATTTGGAGGTCAGATCTCTGATGAGGTAAGACGTCATTTCAAATCCATCATTCAGTCATCACAGCTCATGAGCAGATGCTGGCTTTTATCATTTCAGACCCTGTAAAAACAACTAGTGAGCACTTTACAACACCCAATTTGTTGCCCCCATGGGAGCAATTTAGTGTAACTGGTTGTATAATGGCACGAGTGAGTAGAGCACAGTAATCATTCCAGTATCAATTTCCCAATATCAAAGCAAGCTGTTAGGTCCCTGACGGCACAACCAAGGCCAAGTAGTCAGGTCTTATTGCTCCCTGTCACAAGTTATTAAGCCGAAGACCTCTTCCAGTGCCCTGATCTGGCCTGGAAGGGGGGAAGCCACTGAATTGGAGACAGCTCATCACTGCCTGATGACCGCTGGGACTAACTGACACATAAACAAACTCACCAAAACAAAACAGCATCAGAGTACAGACAGACAAAGTCATCATGACAAAACTGGCCTTCCCATATATGGCTCTAAATAAACTGCAGGCACAAGAACTAGATCAAAATAGTCTGGGAAATGTATTGAGCAGTAAACAACTTTAATCAACAAGCAGCCAGTACAGTTTTCCTGGTGATGTGTTTCTCAGTGAAAAGGAGATTTACTCTCCTTGAGCTTCTTCGGGGAATTTTCCCAGCCCATCCCTTTTGAAGTGTAATTTGGGGTAATATTTATAGTCGTGTGTTACACCACCCTGGAGTCCATGAGGGGAAATCTTTCTTTTTCTTTGTCAGGTGGCAGAGCAGCTGATGACTATCGCCTACGAGAGCGGGGTCAACCTGTTCGACACGGCTGAAGTCTACTCTGGGGGGAAGTAAGTGTTGTCTCAGATTTGTTATCTGCCTCCCACCATCAGACCAATTTTCTGGCCTTGTCAGCTTGCCCCCCATAGGACATGAGATGTTAACAAGGTGTAGCCCCGAACCAGGAATTATTCACCTGAGGAGGCCAAAAACGAAAGGTAGCTTGACTCTAAAGTGATTTCCATAATCTTATTCATCACTGGAGGCTCCCTGTTATGTTCACAGCTCAATCTTACTTTATAGGCTTGGACATTGTCTCGCTGAATACTGCGGGACAGGCTGTAGCTGTATGGGGAGATGAATATTAATTTCAAGGTTGCCGTGAAATGCAGGCACACAATGCAGGCGTTTATCCTTTATCTTGTACTCCTGCTGATTTTTAATCAGGTATTCATGCTGTGGATGTGTGGCAGATAACAGTCACGCTTACATGCTCTCTGAGAACTGGCAGCTTGAGATATAATCTTATCAACCCCTTTTTTTCTTTACAGAGCAGAGATAATCCTGGGAAACATCATCAAGAAAAAATGCTGGAGGTAAAGTACTGTCTCTTAAGATTCTAAATGTAGCCATGAATAGATTTTAGATAGTGTGTGTGTGTGTGCACTACACAGCAGGAAATACGTGGAAAGGCCAACAAAATATATAGCTATATGTTAGCATCTTTTACAAAAATACATACAATCTTCTGCGGTTTCAGGGATTGGCTCCCATTCAGTAACAAAAGCATTACTGAGGTCAGGCACTGATGTTAGGTGATAAAACCTGGCTCACGGTTGCTATTACAGTTTATCCCAAAGGTGTTGGATGAGGTTAAGGTCAGGGATCTCTGCAAGACTGACAAGTTCTTCCATCCAGAAAAGCATTTCCGCATGACTCACTTTGTGAATGATGATACTGTCACATTTGAACAACAGAGGGCCTTCAGGAAAGGTGGAAGGGCACCAGTGTCTGTTGTGGGGGTCCCAATCCATTTTTGCTTGTAATTTCAATGAAAGAAAATGGTATGCTAGCATGATAATTAGCACTGGTTAGCACAGCATGCTTGATTCAGACGTGCAGCTCTTCTGTGTGGAGTTTGCATGTTCCCAGTGTCGGTGTGGGTTCTCTCTGGGTCCTCCGGCTTCCTCCCACAGTCCAAAGACATGCAGCTTTAGTTGATTTGGCGACTCTTAATTACTCGGAGAAGCTGTGAATGAGAGTGTGAATGATTTTCTGTCCCTTTCTGTCTGGCTCCAATCCCGCACAACCCAAGTTTGGATAAGTGGTTAAGCACCATGAATAAATGATGGGAATGCAATTGGTGCAAGAGTAAAGTAAAAGTAAAAAAAAAGAACATCCTTTGATAACCATGAGGGTCTGCCCATCCAATCCGTTAAATAGTTGTCAAGATATTTGACTTCTTTTTGCAATCAATGGAGTCGCCCTCTGCTGGCCATTACAAGGAATGCAGGTTTTAGGCACCACTGCATTTGGTAGTGTCATGTGTGGTGCTTTCTGGCAAGATGTATGTCTTGTATGTCTGCGTACAAGTGTTATTCACGGTGACTCGAGCTGGTAGAAGGTGCAGAATGTGCTTATATCCCACCTATCTGAGCTGAAAGTTATTTCCCTGTGAGGCTCACAGTTGAATAGATTCTGGTGAGTGTGAGCTTATTTCTGCACCACAGAAAATATCAGTTTCATACATCTATACTGCATGCCCTGCCACACTGCAGTGATAGGACTCTGTTAAGTCGCGGCAGCTCTCAGCCTGTCCTCACCTCAACTTCTGTGTAAATTATTGATCATCCAAGCATGGTGGATTTTCTACTGAGGGAGATGTCTTGTTAGAGTTCAGAGAAAAGGGTCCATCTGTGATTCTTTATACTAAATAAGTTACATTTTTAATAAATCTGTCACCGTACACTGCAGGATATGTGTGTACTTGCATAGTGTGCACATGCAGGCATGGACATGCTGACACACATGCATCTTTTAGACTACAGCTTTAAAGTCCTTTCTATGGCCTTATGATGTTTCTGTCTATCTGTCTTCCCTCAGGAGATCCAGCCTGGTGATCACCACAAAGCTCTACTGGGGAGGAAAGTAAGTGTGTGTGCCTGCAAGCATCTGTACGGTGTCCAGCATGTGTTTTTTCCCCCTCAGATGTTCCGGTTATCTCACCAACAACAGGCAACACATTAAACGCCACAGAGCGTGACATGGCATCAAACATTTTGGGAAACCCACAGACACACAGACATGGGAGACACCCTCCAAAAATGAGTGACACACACAGACACAGATTTCAACATGGCTACGTTCTCACCCCCTCTTGCTTCCCTTCAATCCCTTCCTCAGCCTTCTTGCCAAACTGCCAAGAGTCATATCTGCTTCTTCTGTCATGCTGAAGTATTCTGCTCTCAATCTGCATTAGTCACATTCCCTCTGTTTCTGAAAGTCTTTGGGCTCGTATCGAGGGAAGTAAAAGCTCCATTAGTGCGTCCTTATTCTTCTTAAGTATCTGATGTAGATCAGTAGAGTAGGGTCCATGTGCGATTGTGTAAATTTAATTTAAGCTCATCCTCTCAGACATCGTCAAACATCATACAAAATCAGTCTCCACGCCGGATGGATTTAGAGAACAACTATTTAACCCCCTGCTGAGCCAACTGTGAGACTGCCTGAGAGGCCTGTCAAGCATCATCACCCAAACATATAGTTGAAATTTGCATACTTTATTCTCCATTGCACCTCCCTACCCATTTGCACAGAAGGTAAGAAGCCGTGATTATATGTTGGAGGGATGTTTTCGTGTTTGCACTACGTTATTATAACCCTAAACATGCGGGAACACCGCAGGAAGGAGGGAGGCAGAAAGAGCAAGTGTGAACTGAAGCAAGCACAAGACAAAAAGCAGGCAACTGAGCAACGAGAGAAACACTGGAGCAGAAAGTAAAGAAAGGAATTAAGTGGAAAAGAAAAATGCAGGCGTGGGGAAAATCTGAAAGTGACTGACTAAGCACAGGTGGGGCTACCGAAATATCACGGAAGCACAGTTTTGGAGTTTTGCAGGTGTTTTGGTTTCATGGCTCACGATGTCCTTGTTTTAGTTGAACACTCCCTCCCTCCCAGTTATTGTCATTATTTAGATCAATCTGTACTTATTTCACAGCAGCTTTTATAAACCCAGTGTACACTTTATATTCAGGGCTTCATGTGAGACAGACAGAGTTAGTGACTAACTAGTCGATACAGTGAAGCATTTTTCAGCTACTAAGCCTGATATTTCCCTCAGGAGTTTGTGGAGATCAAAACAGATAAAAAAGGAGAGTGAATATTGGATTTTTATTTGTCAGACAGATTGATGCACGACTCCAAATGAATGCTAATGTTGCTCCATATCATGTACAAAGAGACAATTATTTGCTAACTCGCTTGCCATAACAACTTTATGCAGTGTTGTTATGGCTACTGTTGGAGTTTATAACCCTTTCACATTTTAAGTGTGTGTTTGTAGCTTTTTGCAAAAACAATTCCCATGCCATAATAATCTGCTTGCAAGTAAAAGTCCTTAATTCATAACTGCTCTTCAGTAAAACACAGAAGTATTAGCGACAAATGTACACATCCAAAGAAACCTACTGAAGGGCTATCAATTATTGACTTGAAAAAGGCATATTACGTTTTAGATTATCTCAGTGGAGCTACATGTTTTAGGTTGTTGCATGTTAGCAATTTGTTACATAGATTTCACTTAATGGCATGTAAAAACTACTGTTAGCTGTCGATCGATGTATATAGTGAAGGTGAAAGCAGATATACCAAAAAAAATACCTGTCCAATTTTCATAAAAGTTTGTGGAAGGGTGTAGCACGGGCCAAGGAGAAACTCATTCAATTTTGGAATGGATCCAAATTATGGTTCGATGAGCTAATTCATTTTCACTTTCATTAACATTGCAAGATAGGGCATCTGTGCTGCATTCATGTAGTGTTGGAATAATTGGAAAAATTACTTCCCAACTGGCAAAAAACGCCCCCTCAAGTCGGGTGACATTGTGAGATGAGGTTTGCTTTGGCTTAGGCCTGCGCTCTCCAAGTTCTGTTCTAGTCAACCAAAGGACTGTCCAGTTTTTGATTTATTTTCTCTTGTAAATCACCACACTCCGGTAACTCACAGGCCATTGGCAAATCACTGACGATCGGGACAGACAGTGACGACGAGCCTTGTGATTGCCCACTGCACAGACACACTGCACAGCTTGTTCTATAGCTGCGGGCACACTGCAGAGCGTCGAGTGGGTGTATTCCTCTTTTAGTGATTTGTAGGTAGTTTGTTATGCAGCTTCTTGTTTGGCATGTTTAATGATCTGCTTCAATCATGAGACTTGTGTCTGTGTGCATGAACGCACGTGCACTGACATGCACTTTCTTACCCTCCTGTTGCAGAGCAGAGACTGAGAGAGGCCTCAACAGAAAGCACATCATTGAAGGTAACAAGTCGATTTCCTCTGCGCTGCTTTGTCCTTCACATCACCCCATCACTCGGAGCCCCGCTGCACTCCTGTAATCTCCCTCTTTTATCTCTTTTCCTCCGCCCTCTTTCTTCCTGTCTGCATCTTGTCTCCGCTCTTTGATTTTTTTATCAGCATGTGTACCCAGCTGAATCTGAAAGTTGTGTTAGCCAATTGTACATCAAACCTCGACAGATGTTTAGTCTTTTCAGTTGTAATACCTTCACGGTACCTTTTCAGGAAGGTGTTGCATCATAGTGGAGCACAAGCTATCTAACACCCTCAAATTCTCCTCTCCTCTTTTAGAAGAGTTATGGCCTGGCTCAAGCTTTTAACGACATGCTTCTCTCATCCCATTGGCCCGCTCCACCCCACTTCCCTAACAACTCACCATCCGGTCCGCAGCGCAATGCACCTCCAGCAGTGACTCAGCTCTCTTCCACGTTATTAACATTCAGCACAGCCTCTGCAACTTTTCCCCCAAACAAGGGGGAATATACTTCTGGAGGAGAAGGGCACAGACTGAAAAAGTGGAAGGAGAGGTGCCACCGTCAGTTAGTACAGCCCAGATGATAGGTAGCATCCGTGAGGAAAAAGGTGCAGTGTTCCTGTCACTGCTGGTGTGGCACATGTCACCACAGGGTAATAAATTGGCTATGTTCTTCCGACACCATCATCGGCATCAGTGATCGCAGATTCCACCACAGGCCAAGCAATGACTCATTTGATTGGTTAAGTGACATTTACTAAAACTGATGGGATGTCAAATGTAATGATTAATAGCAGGGATTAGCATTGATGAGCTCTGAGGTGCAGGGAAATGTCAACTGGCAACCAGCACGGGAGTTTCCTCACAGGACAAAGAAAATCCTTGACAATTTCGTCATTTCAAAGAGACTTTCGTAGAACACATAATTAAATGCATTATTCATCGCAGACGCCAGTGGAATAGCTTTGTTGTTCAACATCTTTTCCCAGCTCCAAAAATAGACTTCCTTAACAGCCAAAAAACTGCAGCTAATCTACGAGACACGTCGCGATGACGGTGCAGGCTCAGATTAGGATCCATGTAATGGGGGTTTCTGGGATCGTGGGAGTGCAGATGACAGAGGAAGGAATAAGTGGTTGGAACGGCGGTGGGGAGAGCATAACTCTCAGTTGGGATTAGCAGGCAATGATGAAGCCTCTGGCACTAATCTGCCATGCACACTCACACATAGTCAAGAGCGTCTTTTGCCTTGTCTCTCTATTACTCTGCTGTCCTCCTTTGTGACAGTCTCCTGTGTTCGCTTTTCATCTTTCATCTGGTCCTCTCTATGTGTGAATAAGGCCCGATCTGCTCACTCTACGTTGTTGCCACCTCTTATCCCCTCCTCAAAATACAGTGTTTCACTTCATTCAAATACTGAAAGCTAAGCAAAAGAGAAAGAAATTAGCACAACCTTTTTATCCTCTCAGCTTTGAGTTGTTTAGCTCCTCCACCACCTGTCAAAACACCATTCATTTATGTAACAGGGATAAAGGTTGCCACGGATGAGGGCTTTTTCCACACAGATCTTCTCACCAGTAGATAGTGGTGTGAAATCTGCCTGATACTGATTAACCTAATAACATCCTCATCATCAATCAAATATAATGAGTATTTCTGCACTGAAAAAGATGCTGATTAAGCTGTATATAGAGGGACAACTCATTATTTTTACAGTAGCCTAAAAAGATATTAATCAAAACAGTTCTATTATTTTAATGATAAGGAATATCCTTTATTTTAACACAATTTACTTAAATTCTTTATTTAAACATAAAAAGGGAAATAAATGTCAATTTGCATTTAATACTTTGAGTCACTTGTTGTATGTTTAAGTGGGTCAGAAAAGAGTATAATTGACTAAAGTGAGACTATTGCCATATTCCTGTCTCTACTCAACTCCACTCGCTCCCTTGTTAGCAGAAGTTGTGGCTTGTAGTTTTTTACCACTTCTTATTTTTCCAAGCGTACTGATCCGGCCCTAAAGGGGGCGTTACTACACTCCAGACCACTGATTATTCAGATAGATATTTCAAAAGTGTTGAATGGAATATCCTGCATTTAATATGGAAATGCACTAATTACATAAGCAATGGCTAAATTCCAATCAGGTGCTGCTGCTGCTGTTATGCATGCGTGCTCCCTTCCACCCTGCCGTGACTTACTGTGATGTTTTAATGGGGTCGAGCCATGATTAATGTTATTACTTACACCTGTGGTTTTTGCTGCTTCAACAAGTCAAAATGTCTGCTTTGAGAAAGGTCTATTAACAAGACCTGTCTCATCTTAATGAACCATGTCCTCCAGCTTAATAGCAGCTTTACTTTTGCTGGCCATAAAGCCGATAAGAATTCAGTGGTTAGAGTGAAAAAGGGAAACTTCTGAGACTTACACATTAATCTATGAAACTCTGAGTGGAATAGCAGCTCCTCATATTCAGAACCATCACATAGCCTAGTGTTTAAAACACTTCATCATAAACTCGGTCAGTCATCTCTTATTAAATTAAATGGTCAGAAGCAGCATTATGTGCCACTTGAAGTGACAGTAGATAAGTATCTGAGCTGATAAAGACTGCATTTACTTTGCACACAATGGAGTATTTTGTTGTCTGGCAAATGGACCTTGTAGTCCCAGAACTATGACTCCTACTGTAGATAAACAAGGAGGAATATGACAACTAAGATACGTGCAAGCTGCATTAAAAGATGTGCCAGGCCAGAAGCAGCTGCTGGGCCTTGAGTCACATGTGGTCAACTGTCACTTTGCCATGTTTATGAGCAGTCCCCCAGGATATAACTCACCCTATTTTCCCTTTTACCTGATGTCATGATGGAGATTTTAAAGAAGAGCACTCTTGAATTCCCCTTTTTTTGTTCATTTTAGCTCAAATAATTGAGTATAATCTTTATATTTACAATGAATGGTGGCAAAAAATCTGTTATTGCATATTCAAGCATGTTTCAAACAATCCAGTTTTAACTGTAAAGGCATCACTATATCTTATCTGCATGCAGTAACAGTGCTGATTAAACAGCAAGGAGAACTGCAGGGTGATGCATGCACATGCCGATTATCACTCTCTGTGCAGATCCAGGTCAACGTGTCCATGTCCAAAGCTGTCAACGGAGAATATTTTGCTAGCATGTCTAAATGATAGCATAACAAGTCCCCTTGGTCCACTGGTATTAGCAGAATATTTATTAGCAGAAAGATGATACTCAGGGCTTATGTGGGCTGTGTGGAGTCCTTATTCCAAGTGTGTCAAATTACCCTTTTGGAAATAAGATATATTTATCGATGTGTCAATGCTATGGTTGCTATCAAAACCAACATGCTCAATGCTAATGATTCCTATATGCTGTTTTCTTTGAATTCCTCTCAACTTTCTCAGCTTCTTCTCTCCTCTCACTTCAGGTTTGAAGGGCTCCCTCCAGAGGATGCAACTGGAGTATGTGGATGTGGTTTTTGCCAACCGGCCGGACAGCAACACTCCCATGGAGGGTGAGTGATGGCTGGCCAGACTCCGGGGGCTGGGGGGGACAATGCATGTTGTTCTGTAACATGAGAATGTGAGAGAGATACAGACAAGACCGCTGCCCTCACTGGACTCATGAACTTTGCCTTTGACCAAAGGGGTTTGTCTTTGTGGTCGGGGGTGTTTGTATCTCTCTCGGACACACACACACACACACACACACATTACAAGTAATCTGACAATCTTGCCTCATCTCTCATCTTCTATTTTAGTCTACCACTCTCCCTGTCTTTCTCTTTCCGTCTCTGTGGGATCGCTAGTTTCCACAGGGTCTCCGAGCTACACAGGCTCCCAGCCCTCCCTGTTCTTCAGAAGCAGGATTATCTGGCCCCCCCAGGGGGAGGCTGGTGTATTTTTGGGCTGGTCTCACTAGATACAAGCCCTACTGTGCACTCCATTCCTTCAAAGCATGAGTGCTGCCATTCCCACACATCCACCTTTTGCGACTATTTATTTCTTTTACACACTTCCAGTTTCTTCCTCAATTACTTCTTTGTGTGGTGGCCTTCACAGGTACTTGGGCCTGTCTTCTATTCAGTCCTAACTTCCTCCACAGGTAGTATTTGGCTGAAAGGATGGAGTCAGACTGGGCTCACTAAAATATTTTCCAGTTCCCCTTTGCCCCCCATGCTTCCTCCCCTCTGAGCCAGTAGGAGGCCAATCTGTCATACTTATCGTTCCAGGGGCCTTGCTGTCACTGGTGGTAGTGGAGACTGGCAGGCGGGCCCTGCGGCCTGCTCTGCCAAACCATCTAGTAACCCGCCTCTGCAGATAAAGTCACTTCACCACTGACATCTGATGGAGAGAAGTCTAATCTGATTGATGGATTGATTGATTGATTGATTGTGATTCTGAGAGAATGATCAAAACTGCACAGAGACATGACATGTAACAAAATAGCCACATATAAAGATAGATTGGCTGTTTTGCTTTCAGCAGCTCTGCGTCACAGTCACTCCATTAATCACTGTAAAGCATTGTGCACATTTTCTTCATCCTTCATTACAGTGGAGCAAGGCCACTGCCATAAATCACTGTGTAGAGGGTCAGTCACTTTTAACATCACGAGAAAGAGAGAGAGAGTGGGACTGCATGTACAGACTCTTACAAAACTGAAACTAAGAGTTTCTAAATAGCCTCTCTTGGGGATGAAGTAGCAGTGCTAAGTTCTACATCTCTGTGGGCATTTGCAGTTCATAGGACTTGTTATGCACATGTCTAAGATATTGATTCACACACCCACATGTTCCTGAAGCTTAAAGCAGGATTAACTGGCATTTAGTGCACAAAAAACACAGCTCAAAATGCTGTATTAAGATAGGAATGTTAACTAACAGGTGTGAGTGCATGCATTGGTGTGGAATTCGTGCTCTCGTGACTTTAAATGCTTCCGACTTTGTGTGAGACAACGTGTGTCCCCTTGGGGACCTAAAAAGTGATGTCATGGCTGCAGAGTCTCCCTTTGTTACCATCACGCTTTCCTTCTCCCATCCACTCATCCTTTTCTTTGTGTTTCTCCCCCCTTCTTGTCCTTGACTTGCTTTGTCTTATGGCTTATATCCAGTCTAACAGTCCCCACAATATCCAACATCCTCCTTCTCATTTCCCCATATTAGCAGCTCCGTTACTGTTGCATCTGTCACTCATCGTGATGACACTGTGTAGACGTTTTCCCCTGAGGAGTTAAAGGGATAGTAGGGATTTTTTGAAGTGTGGCTGTTCAGTTTGGCAATTCTAAAACCAAAGAAGGCACAAAATAATACGAAGAAACTATACAATAGAGGCAGCGGTAGACCAACAACTGCTGTGTTTTTTGGGGTAGAATCTTTTTTTTTTTTTTGTCAAAGACGTCTGGTGGTTCAGAAGAGAGCATAGATAATGACTTCAGTTGGATAAGGCTGTCTGACAGAAGGTGAAGCAGTGGAAATATTGTAAAAACAGCACACTTAAACTAATACTGATGTATTTTGGATGGCCCTTTTCAGTGGCTGAAGTACGTTTTGCTGTTGTCCACAGCTGTACATTGCTTAGCTTTCATGTCAGCACCTGCCTGCTTCTCCAAACTGGGGGTTTGCCGACTGCCATCTACTGTAGGTAATACACTGACAATGGATGAATACCTCGTACAATCTCCAATCTGAACAATCCCTTTAAAGACCTAGATGCAATTTCATCCCACGTGTGGCATAGTTCATAAAGTGCTCACATTATAGCATATATGATGAGAATGTGCCTCAAGGAGAGCCATCTGTGCCATTGTCAATTCATTGTTTTAATGGACACACCATAGCCTGCGGAGTCATCTGTCCAAATCTCGCACAATGTTACAATCCAGTCACTCAGCATCATTTTTTATTTGACAGCGCAATATGCAGCAAATTGAATCCATTCAATCAAGTGAATATGAAAATCCTGCAGACAGAGTGAATAAAGAATGGGATACACAGGCAGAGGAAAAGAGCAGACATTCCATCAATAAATAAACTTTATAACAATCCTTCCCGCCAGGAGGAAATGAAATGGTACTGTCACAGCATACTGAACACAAACCCAAAGCCATCCAGTCGGGATGTTCCTTCAAGTGCCAGAATATCACCTCTGTCCTCAAATGTTCAGCAATAAAAAGCAGCATGCAGGATGAGCTCACCCACTCAGTACCTCAATACTTATCTTCCTTTTGGCAGCACATTCAAAACCTTCTTTCCCACGATCTGAGAACTAAGAAAGGGCTTCATTGGCCATTGAAAATCTCCTGTGGTGTGTCTTATTGATCACCGCCTTGTTTGCATGCATGGGGAAGATCAATATCAGCTTCTAAATGAGTAGCACCCTCGGCAAAGCAACTGTCACACACACACATAAACATCTACATAAACACCCACCCAAACAAATGTGGACATCAATGTACGTGATGCTGAGTGATTTATTCAACATTCCTTGCTGCACTCTGCAGAAGGACGCTGTGATACCTGCTGGCTGGAGTTGACCAAATGTTCATGACTCAGTGGGATGCTGCTGCTGTGAGATGTCTCAAGGACGGGCGGATATTGGCGGCAAACAGAATTTGACCCTCATTTCATGCAGGTGCAAAAAAAAAAAACAAGAAAACACAACCCATAGTTTGCTGACTTACTAATTAGATGAGAATAGTATTCCACTCTCATTTATATTGTAGGTTAATATCAAACTACTACAGACTGTATGTTAGAAGTGGACATAGCCGCTGTGACATCACTCATTGGTTCATGGGCTACTGTTTTGACTCTTTGGGGTTGGCATTTTGGCCGTTGCTATCTTGTTTTTTAGGAAACAGGAAGTGACCATATTTGGACGAAAAAGTGGTGCCAAATTATCAGCTAGCCTGGTTAGCAAGGTGCAAAAATTAAATATTAAAAGGCTCAGAAACATGTAGCCATGCCAGAAAGCAAACTAGCAGTTGAGAAAAAAAATCTGATCCTGTTCACTGAAACAATGAATTAAGTGAAAAGTAGGCAAATTTTTCTCATAGACTTCTCAACATTCTGACTACTTTTTGTAGCCAGTGGAGTCTCCCCCTGTTGGCCGTTAGAAAGAAAGGCATTGGGTTCACATTTGAGACACAGAGGTTGCCACTTTGTAACTACAGTAAAAAAAAAAAAAAAAAATTTTAATAGATTAAAGGGGGGAAACAGCTAGCCCCGCTCTATTCAGATCTAAAAAAAACATCTACCTTGATGTGCTCCACTCTCCTCACGTGGAAAAGCCTTAAAATGACTCGAAACTAAGAGATTTGGTTTCTCTGCCTGATTTTAAAGCTCTTATAAGTGCAATGGTGCAACAGTGAATGTGTCAGTTGGTACTTGTCAGTGTGCATAGGCATTTTAATATTTTCAGCATGTTTTCTTGTGATTATTGTCGTTGCCTGTAACTTTATAAGCTGCTGTCTTCACCCTTGTAAGAGATCTCTACCTGGTTAAATAAGTATATAAGAAAAGCACTACTTACATCTTGTTTGTTTAACGTGATATACAAATCAGGGTCAGAATGACACAGTGGGTTATGTGCTTATTTCTTGGTGAAGGCAGTAGCTTTCAGGAGTCTTGTCCCACTCCAGAAGATATAGCATTTTAATTAGTGAGCTTTAGAGATGCTGGTAGGGGACTTTTGTTGCCTTCACACAGAGCAGGACTTGCTGTTTACCCTGTTTCCATACTTTGTGTGACGCTACCTAGCTGCTGGCTGTATCCGTGTGTTTACTGCAAAAATGGCACAGTGATAGCAATCTCCTCATCTAAATTGTGCACCACTTTAATGCATTCAAGAGCCTATTAACTGTACATGTTGTTCATACATGCACGCATCACCATTTGCATGTGCCCACTACTTCACCCACATCATCCTCCTTGAAAACCCACAGTGGGATTGTGTGAGTGGGGAGTTGAGGGTGTGCGCTGGATATCTCACCTGAGCACTTCCCTCAGTGTGGCATCTGGTGTTGGAGTTGATGACTCACTGCGGCCTCGTGAGAAGAAAATTTATGTTAAGACTGGCCAGTGGGAAAGCGCGGATGTTGCTATGGCTCAAGTTGTCAAGTTGTCACTGAGGTGGATTATTCACATGCTCACAAACTCTTATGAACTGCATGAGCCTCCGAGGTGCCTACTTGGTTCATAATTTTTTTTTTTCTTGTGTCCTTACATCCCTTTAAAATCTCTTCCTCCCTCCCTTGCTTACGGAGCAGATGCACTGTTATTCCTCTACCCTCCCACCTGCTTCACCCACACCCACACACACACTTGCTCTCTGTCTCTCACTGAGCTACATTTTGGTCCGGAGAGAGAACTACTGATGAAAAGGAATCGCTCTTTTTTAATCACACTCTGCTGTGGTCTCATCTCCTCACCCTCATTTTCAGTCTGCACGCTTTCTATTCCGCATTCACAAGTTACATTGTGCTCGCAAAAGTTTCATTAATGCATTTTAAGTGCAATTACAAACTAAAGCAAGCAATTATAGTTTAAAGTAAACACATAAATAACTTTATCGCCGTCTTGTTGTTGTTTTCTTCAGTAATTAGAGAGTTTGTGCACGGCATACAACAGACCCACATTCAAGATAATAGCCGTATTCCCTCCTCCTTTGTGAGATGTCCTCAATTAAAAACTCCTTTGAGGAAAAACTTGTTGTTTTCATTAAATATAATTTTGCTCATCCGTTATTCCACTCAACATTACTTCCTTGCTGCGTCCTCGGGCACAAATACACAAACCACTAAAGGCCACTGTGGCTGATTTCAACCCCTACAGCTGTAACTATGCTTTGTTCAACTGCACAAGCAATATTCTGCCAAGGATGGCTGAGCCTTTTTATTTAACCCCTGCAGCGTTTGGCCACATTAAGTCCCGAGATCCCCGCCAAAGAATGTCTGTTAACACATTATTTTAAAAGGACGTCTCACAAAGAGGCTGAATACACTTTAAGCATCATCTTTGTTATTACTTTCCTGGAGGTGCCAGATTTACCAAAGGCTTTTTGAATGTATTGCAGTCTTCTTTAAACTTTGTTCAAGTCTTGTATAAGAATGGTGTTATTCTATAAATTATAAAAAAAATTCTCCTGCATGTGAAAATAAGTTAAGAAGTTCCAAATAAATCTTAATGTCAGTAGTTTTAAAAACTCTCTTCCCTGCATGTTATATAAGTTGCACCTGTGGCGCCACCTACTGTTTGATCATTGACAATGTACATATGTTTTGTTTTAACAGAGATAGTGAGAGCGATGACACATGTTATCAACCAGGGGATGTCCATGTACTGGGGGACATCCCGGTGGTCCGCCATGGAGATCATGGTGAGTGATGCTTCCATTAACAGATAGTTATAAGCAAAGTGAGATATGTTTAAGACTGGGAAATATATTGATATTATCTATTTTTCTCCATCCCTGATATCATATTGTGGGAACCTTTTTTTTTTAAAGTTTCTCAGAAACAGAGTTGCTGCAATGCAATTACAATGTCATATATTTTTCATAAAATGCAGTTAAAGGCATAAACAGTTTCAGTTTAATCCACAATTCAATATCCTTAACATCTTCACATGTGATTTACAATGGCTAAACAAATAAATTGAAATAAATCTATAATACAGAGCAGTTTTTTGTACCCAAGAATGGGACATTGAATTCCAGAATGAGCTGGTATGATGAAACACTTTATGACATAACGAGCAGTGTGAGAGAGAAAAGAATCTTGAAACATTAAGGTCAGTGCTCCTCATTTCTTGAACATTTCTCTCCTTTCTTTTAATTCCCTCTTCACATTCAATTAGGAAGCATACTCTGTGGCCAGGCAGTTCAATCTGATCCCACCAGTGTGTGAGCAGGCAGAGTATCACTTCTTCCAGAGGGAGAAAGTGGAAACTCAGCTGCCAGAGCTCTACCATAAAATAGGTAAGTCTATAGTAAGGTTTTTATAAAGTCGAGCTTTTGTGAATAGATTTATGTGACAGATTTTTGAGATTTTGTTGCTTTTGCTCTGCCTCAGGTGTGGGTGTGGTGTCTTGGTCCCCTCTGGCCTGTGGGATCATCACTGGGAAGTACGAGAACGGCGTCCCAGAATCCTCCAGGGCCTCAATGAAGGTACAGTTTAACTTTTTTTGACCACCTGACCATTTATTGATTCCTCTCCAAGTACAATACAAAAAAAAGAAGCTATTCAAGTTACTTCTGCCTTATTTTGAGTAATAATACTTATTTATTATCGCTCCTTTAGCCATACCAGTGGTTGAAGGAGAAAGTAATGAGTGAGGATGGAAGAAAACAACAAGCCAAGCTAAAGGAACTGGCTCATATCGCGGAGAAGCTCGGATGTACTTTGCCGCAGCTAGCCATAGGTAAGGAACAATATGAACATCTGTTTGTAGTTATACGTATGAAAAGTAATGCTTGTTAAACAAAGACAGGACTTTGATCCAGGAGACTGTTCATTGTGCTCCTGAAACCAAAAATGTTTTTTTAAGGGTTAAAACAGCAATCATTCAATGTAACAAAGAAAATGTTGCTCACAACCTAACTCTGTGTTCCTCCACACACTGTCTGATACCTTTATACCATAATCGCGCCTGTAAAAAACTTGTCCTTCCCCTGAACTTTAGCCTGGTGCCTGAGGAACGAGGGAGTGAGCTCAGTGCTGCTGGGATCCTCCAATCCAAGCCAGCTAACAGAGAACCTGGGAGCCATTCAGGTATAAATACAGTTCCTCAATAGACCTGTATAACTGTTTCATTATTTGGTCGAGTCAAACAGCATTAATCGCGTGTTCTTTCTTTGTTTTGTGCACTGCAGGTAATTCCAAAGATGACAGCGGGCATTGCCTCAGAAGTGGATCATATACTGGGAAATCGTCCTCACAATAAAAGGGACTACCACCATTAGGATGGACCCTGTTTTAGTGAACTATGCTCGAAAAAAGCTTATCAAAGCTCACTTCTCACAGCCATGGCACCATAAGTGCGTGCCCAACTTTGCTTGTGTGCGCGTATGACTGTATGTGTGACTGTGTAAAGTGTTCTGCTTGGCTCCCTGTCTGTATGAAGATCAACCAGTACTCATTGTTGTAAAGTGAGCTACTTGATAAAAACATGCATGTTACAGCTATAGCAGCCGGCCACTGGACGCAACAACAGTTAGAAGATCCAGCAAGATGATTTCTGGAGCAAAATCAAATTGCTGAGCCACAAAGTTAAAGAAGCATAAAATTAGATTATGGTGACATAGATTACTGCACGATCAAGCTCAGGCTGATTGACAACTAGCATGTGCTGCTTAGAACTATGAATAAGGGTGTCATTGCATCAAGAAAAGAAAGCTTGAGAGGCTTTTTTGTCCACAGATTAACACATAGACTCATGGCAGTGCAATAAATACATGAAAAATATGAGGTGTATTAGAATGCACCCAATGTTACAGACGTCTACTTTACTAACCGTTTGTGATGTGAAAAAAAAAATCAGTGATGACATGTGTAATTGGGCCTTTTCTCAGCAGACTGGATGATATGCTTACATTTTCCATTGCAGCAGAAGCTGGCCTGTCAACGTGATGAATTATTTCAGTACTGGATTAACTAAAATTCTGCTCACAATGTTGTCGCTAATACCAAGAGAGCTAAGTTCAACTAAAATATTTTTTAAAAACCTCTGTACTGACTGTTATATATACAGTATTGTCATCATTAAGCAGCTATGTCAGAATGAGCTTTTTATGTCCTCGTGATGTATTATTTTCTTTTTAACTTATGCAAAAGTACAGCATAATGTACTTCCCCATTGTGCCCCCCTTTAACCTACTTTAATTTGGACTATGCCAGACTTTCTGTCAGTAATGATAATGTCTGATTCATTTCATTTCAGTCTGTGTTGTGGCTTAAACTTCTGTCTAGTCGAAGTTGGGGATGATCCTCCTGAGGGGGAGCTTGTGAATTAAACAAACAAAGCCATGTAGCTAATGAAGAGACTCAGTTGAAAAAATAAATAAATAAATAAAACCATATGGACCCCTGCCATCATTGCACCTGGAACTCTTCCCCAACTTCCCTCAGATGCCAGTTTTACATAATGATGACCTGTCTGTTCAAACTGTTCAATGATGTTCTGTCTGTTCAAACGTGTATTTTAGTGTCTATCACATTTGTACATACAAATAAAGAGCTTAGTGATATGTTTTAGAAGATCTATAGTAATTTTCTATTAATGTTATGGATGCCTTCTAATTCTTGCCCCTTATGGATGGAAATTACAAAGCTAGAGCAGACTTCTTGTTTGCTGAGTACATTGTAAACCGCAGTAAAACCTGTGACTTGAAACACTCTGCTGTAGTTAATGCTGTTTGCTGTTGGGGTTTGTCTGTGTCTTCCTGTTTTATAATAAAATAATGTGTGAATTTGATATTTATTTGATGTGGGAAATACTTGTACTCTTTTGTATGGAAGTCCATTTATTCAAAGTTAAAGAAAATCATAAGAGGAAAACCTGCCTTAATGGCAAACTTAGATATTATATAGACAGACAGACAGACAGATAGAGTTTTCATACATATGAAAGCTGTATTAACAATATTCTTAACATACACACACATATATATATATATATATATATATATGTATAATAATTATGTGTGTGTGTGTGTGTGTGTGTGTGAAATATATATACAATTACAAGTTTCAAATACAAGTTTGTATCTCAAAATGATTATAATTATTATGAGAAGGTTTTTCATTCTTTTGAAATAAAAAGTAATTATTTTTAGATTATTTTTTGATACTAACCCATTACACTGATAATGGCAAGAAACTCTGAAATTATAATGACCGACAGGACTTTTAATAGTCTTCCTTCAAGACAATTTCCACTACTTAATTAGGCCTATGTTATTTTGTTATTTTTGTGACCTGGTTTCCATGGAAACAAGGGCGGGCGTTTCCGGCGAATTGTCCAATGAGGTGTTTTTGTTTAGAGGGGTGATATTTGATTGGCTACAGAGGATTTCCTTGAATCTTCTCTGCTGCCGCTCGAAGCCCGCGGATTACAAAAAACTACTGCTGGACGAGTCGATAAATAGTATACATAAAACCTTATATTTTTTAATTTCACTGCCATTCTGGGGTGATGCTTTAGTTGTACTAACGCCACGGTAACGTCAGCTCGGATTAAAGTCGTTGAAATTGTCGGAAGACTTTAATTTTAGAACCAAACACAGCACGGAGTCGTTTTGTTTGTAGGGACAGTAAGGTAGCGTTAGCAGATGGCTAGTTAGCCAGATAGCGAAGGGGAGGTAACGTTACCTTGTCAACAAGCGTCAACTGAAACTGCTGTATCCTGATAGGAAACACAAGCCGCACAGCTTCTTTCTACGATTTGGGGTGAGTTGTTTCGGGATTAATCTTCACATCACACTCAATTCATGTTATTAATACCTCATAGCTGAACCCTGCCGTAATCAGTTAACCTGTTAACGTTCACTCTTGTTACGATGCTGCAGTGCATTCATCCTCTGGGTGTATTTGTCAATCCCAGCTGGATAACCAAAAGCAATGTCGCTGTCGACTGAGGCTCATTTTGGGGTGAGCCAAAGCAGCAGAGTTAAAGGAGGCTCTATTTGTGTGGTGCCCGACATCACCTCTGATCGCCTGGAGGATGACTTCGACCTGAATAAGTCCTACCCATGTACTCAGAGACCGCTGTTCAAGAGGGACCTGAGGGCTCTGCAGCGTCGTTATTATCCTGGCTCCTTGAGAGGTAAGAGTAACCGATTCTGGGTGTAATTGAGACAAAAAATTACCTAGTTTGTGTTTGCTCTTTAGAAAGTTGTATGAACATGTCTCTCCAGAATACGGGGAAAAGAAAGTGTTTGTTATTGTTTTTTTCAAATGTCTGTCCTCGAATTTCCTTCTGCTTGCAGGTGAAAGTTTGGATGTTTTCACTTCTGTAGCAGCGAGAAACCTCCAGATCTCTAGCTTACATCCTGGCTCCCAAGTTTCTGCTGTCTCCCTGCCACACCCATCCACTATTTCAGAGGCAGAGGAAAGCTTGTTCAGTCAGCTAATCTCTGGGGATTTTTGTCTATCGGGACCTCCATCTGCCCTCAACCCAAACAAAGTCATCCTTACTGTCGACCATAAAACCAGAGAGGTACTGTGTGTGCTGTGTACGTAATGCTAAACAGAATTGATCAAACAGTCCTGCATCTAGAGCATACTCTGTAATTGTGTCTTATCTTAATTTTTTTCAGATTTTGTCTGCAAACGAACAGGCCTGCAAACTGTTTGAGTGCACCACCAATGAGCTGATTGGAAAAAAGCTCTCCTGTTTCCTGAAGAAAACCAGTCAGGTCCTGGAAGAAGCATTGGTGGAAGATTTTGTGCTTGAAGATGGGACTGTTCTGGCTGTATCTGGAAAAGTGGTATGAAATATGCTGACTATAAAACTTAAATGTTTAAGAGAGTGTGTGTGAGTGTGTTTAATGAGCTTCTTTTTCTGAAGGTGGATGCTGTGACATTATCTGGAGAGGTGCCAGTGTCTGTATGTACCCACAGACAGCCACAAAATGAAGAGCACTGGCTTCTCATGATGGAAAGTGTAGAGAGGGTATCAGCCTTTCTGTCCTTTTCACAACACGTAAGTATGTCATGGTTAAGCAGCCTTAGTTGTGTGATTTTTCTTTGTATTTTTCATGAGAATTCCTGCTTTCTTGACATTTAAAAAAAATGTTTTCACAACTGTGAGTGGCATTACTCTTATCCTATCTTCCATTACATGCTATTGGGTGGCATTACTATTTTCTAACCCATTAAATCAGTTCTTTGTTTCACTTTTTCTAGGAAAGTGTCCAAACCTGTGACTTGGCATTTGCCCATCTCCATGGATACCACCATCCCGACGAGTTAAAAGGCGTGTCTGTGAAGGAGCTAATCCCCTCTTTACAAATCCCCCTGCACAGTAATGCATTGCCCAAAGTAAGCACACTTTACAGCAAAATCTGTCCCACTCAGCTAAGGAAAGCTCCCTCTCTTAAGCTTTGCTTTCAAGTTTCTGTTTACCAATATGCTTCTTAGACAGAAATGAAAAAGAAATGATATCCTGAAATGTTTTAAGTTCAGGTATTTCTGTAAGTCCCTCATCTTTAACTTTGCTTTTGCTTCACGTTTTCAGATGCTGAGGGTTCAGCGAGTGTATGGCAAAAACAAAAGGAGTGCGTTAGTCGCACTGTGTGTCAAACTTGAGGGGGCGGTGGTGTGTGTGAGGCCCCAACACCAGAAAAATGGGACTGATTGCACCTGCCCAACAGAGGGTCTTGAAAGATCAGATTCACAGGACAACCAGCGATGCTCTCCTCCCACCTCCTCTGTGTGCAAGTCAGAAGGTCCATCCTCTGGTAAGGCCTTTACTCTTTTGTTTCCCCTTTTTTTTTATACAGGGACCTAATGTTAGGGCAGAGAGGGATTTAAAGATCACTCAATATTATTCTGGTGCGTTTTCACTGTCTGTGGGATTCTGCTAAAACACCTGCAGTATACACCCTTCAGCTTTTTATAATACAAAAAAATAAACAAACCATACTGTAGTAACTTCTTGTCCTTTTTCAACATGTCTCGACTTGTTCAGCAGTGAAAGTGGACAGCATTGTCCTCTCCCCGAGCCCCGCACTGGAGTACTCTGGAACAGTTTGGGCGTTTGCTCCTATGAGTGGTCTCCTCCTGCTCTACCCTGATGGTTCAATCTACAGCATCCACAACCACCTGGCTCTCAGTCTGTTTGGCTACGACAAGGACGAGCTGCTGAGAAAGGTTAGCCAACGTGACCAGCTGACTGGGACTGTGTGGATCGACAGCCGTGCCAAATCTCACTTCTGTCTCTGCTGCTTTGTCTTCAACAGAGTGTCACTTTTCTGATGCCCGGTTTCTATAGATGGATGTCTGACTCAGACAGAAAGAACATCTCCTTTTCTGATTCTCAGGCAGAGGTTAATAAAAGTACAGCCTCGTCCAAAATGTCAGGCAAATATGGTGAGCATTTCTTTTTGTTTGTGATTTGTACAAGATTTTTCACAACCCTCTCGCAGTGGTTAGTCTAAACAAGAGATTTTAAAACTGACGTGAGGTAGCAGTGTCATATCTGCCCAACCAAGCTTTTATTCCCCATAGCCATCTCACAGTGGTGTCCATTCATGTCAGTGCTGCTACTCCGTTCTTTTACTCTGGATTTGTTCCTGTTGTGTGTTTTTACTTTGTCTTGTCATACACTGCAATTCACTTACACTGTGTCATTTGATCTCTTCCCTCTATCTTTCAATCCTTAGACCCTTCCTCACTGGTGGCTGGAGATATGGCCATGGTGAATCGGGCTGTCCTGGGGAGAACCTCCACAGGGAGAGGCAAGATATTCACTGGAACTAGCACCAGGCTGGAGAAGCAGGGCACTGCTTTGTCTACCCTTTCTCCTCCTGCTGTCACCTCCACGAGAGTGCTTATGTAAGTAACAAACAAAAAAAAGTAGCAACCCCTGTGTCCTTGTCATAAGCCACCTGAATGTTTTTACTCAAGAACTCAAAGATGTCCTAGTACCAATGGATGGTAAACTTACTGAATGTGACCATGTTTAACCTGCAAAGAAATGTATATGCCTGCAGACATTAGAAATAATAGGAGACCAAATCTTTGCTTTATATCCTCACAAAAAAGGGTTCAGGCAAAAGCTGCTGTAGCAACATCCAGGGACCTAAAAGCAGCGAACTGCATGTATATTTAATGTGCATTGCAGTAAATGTAAAAACACAAAAACACTGAGGTCGATCCTGCCCCCCTTTTTGTGTAGATTCCCAGCCAGTAGAAACACTAAAACAGTCTTTCAGTTGCAAATTGTGCAAAAGTTTCTCTAAAACTTTAACATGAATAATAATTGTTTAGATGTTGCAAAATAAGATCATTATGGTTTCACTGATGTTGTAATATGAAGATTTCACATTTGGATATTAATGCTCCTCTCTTTTGCCATCTGTTGGATGAAAAATGTCACAACATGTTTGGTCAAATATATATCTTAATTTACATTTTCTTATTGTGACTTACCAATTTTAAGATTTAGTGAAGGAGATGAGTGAGAGGCATCAAATGTTTGGAAGAAAGTTTGTTTCCCCATAGAAATGTACTCACCACACCTGTGAGACTGGTATTCATAATATCACCCTTTCCTTTTGATGAATGATACATAACTATGTAGTGCAGGTTTTATTTATTGGTGGACAGCCTTCTTTATCATTAAATTGACTACACTACAAGGTTTCAGCATGAGTTTTAATTATAATTCCAAAGACAAGAACAAACATCAGCCTGAGTGCCTCAGGAAAACACTGCCAGCTTTAAAAGAAAATACTGCTACAACTTTCATAGTGGCTTGTTTACAGTTGTGCTTGGTTGCCCGAGTCCTATATTCAGAAAGCTTTAGTTCCACAAGAGTGCATGGAGAAAATAAGACTCGATCTTAAGAAAACATGAAAGTTTAATAGATTAAAACATAAGGTAGTGGGGTATCTCAGCCTCTTGTGGCTGAAATGAATATTGACTTGGACTTAGACAATCAATCGGCTCACAGTGATTGCATTGTGGAATGTAACAACTCTAGATAAATATAAGTATAAATATAAAAACTATAAAACTTTGAAAAATAGAAACAACAGACATCACTGTTGACTCCTGGCGTCTCACATCGGACAAGCTAAGTTAGCTCATTGCTAGATCATTCCTGTTGATCCAACTGTGGAAATTAGCTGTAGGGAAAAACAATGTCAATCTATATTGACTGCGTTAGATTTAGATGATAAAGGCTTTAAGAGTCTATACATTTTTGGTTTAGGTACCCTGAATGTGCTTAAAAGTGATTGAATTTTACTCTTAAAATCTATGAACCCTGCTCTTGAATATGATTGTTACACTTCTGTTTGATCCTGAATGCCAGTATAATAATGCAGCCATTATTTCCTCAGGGCTGATGACACTACTGAGCTGATGGAGGAGGCAGCCCAGGTTGCTCCCTGCGCTACCCAGCTAGACAGTGCTGATACCACTCAGGCACTGCTCAAGACATTTACCTGGGTGGACCGCCCGGAAGAAGAGACCTACTACATGGTTCCCGCAGAACCACCACACCATAACCAAGAACAGCAGCTCGGCAGTAGAGTTTATACAAATAATCTACCTGCCGTCAATATTATTCCAGGTATGAGGCTGCTAAACTGTTGCAGTTTTTGTGTTTCGTTGACAGTATTTTTTTTGGTAGTCCTTCCTTGCAAAACAGAACCTAAACTGCATTTGTTATTGCAACAGGTTCTGATTCTCTAACCTTTGAAGGCAATTAACAGAACATTCTGCACAGGCTACGTGTAAAGATTTCATATTGTGTGAAGGGACTTTATTTTTTGCAGTGAGAAATAGCTTTAAATGATCATACATATTTTTTTTGTTTCTTTTTTTCCCTCTTTAGACACTCCTAGTCAAAATGGACGAGCTGTTGGCACCACACCTGATCTGGGCAAAGACCAACGCTCATGTGCCTCCGTCCTCCAGGACTCCAGCTATGAGGTCATCTCACTGGAGAGCAGGTGAGGGGAAAGTTGCAATTCTTTTTCTTGAGACATTTAATTCAGCACATTTTAGTACCTAATTTGCATATCACCCAATCTGATATCTAATTGTTAAGACAGACCATTTGTTGTGTCAGTAACAGTGGTTAATAGATGAGGAGTGCTTTAGCACTGCTTTGTACACTTCGTCTTAGAAGAATATAAAATATTTTTCTCCATCTGTTCATTTGAGCTTCAGTGCCTTCAAATTGTTTAGGCTCTTTTGTGGGCTAAAGTTTGACGAAGATGAAGTTCAGTATCTATCCTGACATTACAACTCCAAAGTCATTCCATGGCATCTCTCTGGACTGAATCACTTTTCACTTGCATCGTTTACAGGCATGTAGCCACTGAAATAGGCTAGAATTTTCAGTGATACAATTGGTGGTGCAGCCATAATTAAATTTAATCTAACATTTAATAATTCTTCAGAAATTATTTTAATTCCCCACTTTCCCCTTTTGATAAACTAATACCATCTGGATTTGTTTACTCAGGAAAGATTTGCCAGTCTAGTGCCATCGGTTGTTCTTTGTCATCAATTTATTGAAACTCATTTTCCCAGGTCATCATCTGGCTTCTGTGAAAAGTTTGCTGGACATGGTGGCTCTGATCCTGGCCAGGCAGAGGACTCTCATTCAGCACACGTAGTGGACTCGGCCAGCTGTTTCCTGGACCTTAACAGCAACGGTGATCTGGTGACCCGGGCCATGGCAGACCTAGATCTGAGTGGAAGTATTGAGCTTGTCAGCGGTGGAGGGTACGATGATGATAACCAACACTCCATGACATCTTGCGATACAGCTGAGCTCCTGCGTACACCCTCCCCTTGCGTTGTGGAGTCTGACCAGGAAGCAGAGCCTGTTGAGCCTGGGAACGCCGGGGTAGAGGCAAAAAACTCAAGTGAAGAGCACTTAGAAAACAACCAGGGCGAGCAGGATCAGTGGACAGCTCTGTCTTCAATCCATAAAGAAAAGAGCAGAGAGTTCTGCATGCAAACCAACAGTGAAATTCAGTCAATGACAGACGCTCCTGCAACATCTACTCCTAAGAAACAGAAGGTGAATGGACACACCTCATCCTCAGGCACTACACAGCTACTGGAGGGGCGATATGAAGGAAGCGCATACCACAGAGATGGCACACGAGTAGGTTGGTACTTCGACAGCTGCAAATCTTTGTTTCACCCAGAAATTGACACATAATGCTACACAAAACAAAAAGACTAACCCAGTGCCTACTTTGCTCTCCAGATGTGCAGTGTGATGTGTGCAGGACGAACCTCCCTGATGGAAGCTCCATGTTCTGTGTGTGGGTGAGCAGGTCTGGCCAGCAGGGGACACTGTTACAAACAGATCGATCACTGCACAACCAATCAGGAGTCAGTCTAGGAGAGGTCAGTGGCAGTTTTTAGTAATATGTTAGGACTAGACTAAATACTTATTCATAAAAATATTAAAAGTGTGGTCAACTTATATGTCTTATCTCCTTTCCTACGTTAGAGGATTGGTGAGGCCAGTCATGGGGAGGCTTTGCGCTCCACCATGGACCTGGAGCAGTCTCGAGCCTGTGACGGGCAGTTTGAAGAAGACTACCAGCCTCTTAAAGCCGTAGGGAAGGGAGCCTTTGGTTTTGTCTGGAAGGCAAAGAGACGCTTTGATGGAACAGAAGTAAGAAAACATGAATGTAGAAAGATGTCCCATTTATGTAGATAAGATATTCAGTGATTTCTATGTAGAAATATCAGTTTTTATTGCATGAAAACCAAGTTAACCATTAGATTGCTGTTGTGATGACGGGGCCTCTTTTGCTGTATTTTTGCAGGTGATAGTGAAGTTCATCAGCAAGTCCAGGATAGTGACTGACTGCTGGGTAGATGATCCAATGCTGGGACGAGTCAGCCAGGAGATCGCCATACTGACACGAGTACAGCACCACAACATAGTCAAGGTAACTGGGTTACGGCGTCGGACCCTTTAAAGGGATAGATCAGAGTTGTTTTTGTTTTGTGTGTGGAGTTGTGTAGGGGTGCTTATCCATGGTCAGTTTATTACCTACAGCAGATAGTGGGTCAACATGCCCCCAGTTAAGAGAAGCAGGCAGTATTACCGAGAGGCTACGCAATGTACGGCTGCAGAAAAACATATAATGGTTAAGTTGCTATGGATAAGTACCTCATGCAACACCAACCCCAAAAATCGGGACTGTTGTAAACAGGTTGTAAAAAAAATCTTTAATCATTTCGCTCATCTTGTTTCTTTGTGTGCCACTAGGTGTTGGAGGTGTTTGAGAATGGGAGTTACTTCCAGATGGTGATGGAGAAACATGGAGATGGCCTGGACCTTTTTGAGTTCATAGACATGCAGCCAAGGCTGGATGAGCCCTTAGCCAGCTACATTTTTCGACAGGTATGTACACAGAATAGATAATATAAATGACAGGAGAATGGGCTTTAAAATTGAGAAGCGTTCACTTGTTCCTTACTTAACTGGAGGGTTTCATCTTCCCAGCTCGTGGCTGCTGTCTTCTATCTGAGGACTAAGAACATCCTTCACAGGGACATAAAAGATGAGAACATCATCATTGACAAATTCTTCCACATTCGACTGATAGACTTTGGCTCTGCTGCCATGATGGCTCCCAGGAAGCTTTTTTACAATTTCTGTGGCACGCTTGAGTACTGCTCCCCGGAGGTGCTTCAGGGAAATCCGTAAGTACATAAAACCTGAACGTGACGTCGTATTGTTTGTTACTTTTTCATGAAGCAACAAATCAGAAATTTAATATTGGTCCCTTTTTTATAGATAGTTTAGATTAAATTGCACAGTTCACTCAAAGGATTAAAACAGAATCTAGGCCATGGCACTGTTTCCATGCCTGTATGACTTTTATGATGTAAAGTTAAACTATATGTGGAATCAATGATATATTGATCGTTACAAAGTTACAAAGCCATTAACAGTCGAATAAAATGCGTCCATGTTTTCAAGTATAAGCTTATTTTCCTTCTTTGTTTCCATGTTTGGTTGTAGCTATGAGGGTCCAGAGCTGGAGATGTGGTCTCTGGGTGTGTTGCTGTACACTCTGCTGTTCAGTGAGAACCCTTTCTGTGGTGTTGAGGAGATCCTGGATGCCAAACTAAAACCTCCATTCCCCCTCTCTCCAGGTATACTGCCGTTATTTGCTGTTAGAGGCAAATAGTTTTTATGTACTGTCCCACTGATGACTAATGACTCTTCGGTTTCCTAAAAAACTTTCCTGAGCTGAAAATGTTATGTGTGCACTTGCAGACCTGAACGATGTGTTATGTGGGCTGCTGCACCCTCATCCCGCTCAGAGAATGACTCTGGACCAGCTGCTGCTGCAGTCCTGGATCAGCCAGCCCATTTCACTGGCAGAGTACAGCTGGACAGAGGTGGTCCCCGCAACTCAGAGCTTCTGTGAGTACTCCTTTTCTTCGTCTTTTTTTAACACTAGAGTCATGTCACACTTCCCCTGTATAGTATGGCACAGCTCCACGTCACAAGACTTGCTGTTTTTTGGTTCTTTGTTCGCAAAAGTTGTGGATAGTAGCTTTTACTTTTTAAGTACCTATTTGGTCGAGGTTCCGAGCAAGCTGTCCGGGTGTAGAATGTAGAGTTAAAACACTGCAGACCACTGATATGTCAGAGAGAATTTTCATTAGCGCAACACTGAATTTTTTGTGAACTACCATCAATAGTGGCTGCAATATTTTAAATCACTCAGATTCATAATGTTAAAAGGCAACCTGCTAAACTACCATTTACACAATGCTGTACAATTATCAAAGTGCAGAAATCATTGCAGATAAAAAAGGAAACACTGCATTAGACTGATAATGGCCAGACATGTTTTCCACCTCAGAAATTACAGGGCCTCATCTATGATTTAATATCACTTTGTTTGTACATTTTCCAATGTATGTTAATGAATCTCTTTGCATCCAAATCAAAATGGCAAATGTATGTCTTGTCCTTTTCTCACCTTGTTTTTACAACCTTCTAACTCACTGAAATACTTCAGTCTAAATGTTTTTGTTTCATTTTAGTTGTTCTAAAATACATATAACTCATTAATAGGCTCTCTGTGTTTACGCTACCATATAGACTCTGTACAATTTGTAGTCTCAGTTTTAGCTCATCATGTGCTCTGCACCCTCTGTTCCTTTAACAGGCTCACCACAGCCCCAGGAGTCCAGTCCTCAATTGTTCATCAAGCAAGGCTTGTTTCCAGATGAACACGATGAGACTCTTCCTGATGACGAGGAGGAGGAAGATGAGGACGACAGGTTGTCAATGGTGGCCCTGGAGTCGGAGCTTCAGAAGTATCTCCATGAAGATTGAAAACTGAATTTTAAGGAAGTGGAGCCCAACCATCCTTCCAACGTTTAATGTGCGGTTGTACAAAGAGGACATGAAGTGCAAAATAAGGAAAGGGAAGCTTGTCTTAGTCCAAGGCCATAATCAAACTCTACCAAGTAGACAGAAGTGTTTTAGCCTTTATGAAATATACACAGCTCGCTATCAAGTGTAATGAATATCTTTGTTAGGCAGAATGTGCTTGTTTGACATATGTGTGATTGCTTGAGTGAAGCAAAAGCATGATGATGTAGCAGTTTTTTTTCCTTTTATATAATCTATTTTATTTATTCTTTGATGTAGGGAAAATCTGAGTAGAAATCGTTTCAGTAATTGTTTCAGCTTTGCCACCAAAACACAAGTGACTACAACCTTGATTTTTTTACCTCACAGAAACCACAAATTGATTGAGGTTGAGAGGAATTGTTTTATTGAGTGCTATTTTAATAAGAGTTTTATGTTCATGTTTTTAATCTTTAGTGTTTTAATTAGAAATTGTAAGTATATTTACAATATTTTATCTATTTATTTTTATACATTAAAAAATATTTGACCACAATCTTTTGTACCTTTTTATATCACTACAGAATTACCTGTTGATCAGAACTGTAGAAGGTTTGTTGGTCATTCAAACACTGTTAATGTATTTGAATTTTATATTCTTCATGCAGTTAGTAAACAGTGAATTATTAAATGACAGTGCTGTAAAAAAAAAAAAAAAAGTGTCTCATTGCCATTTCTAACATTGTGACCTACCAGATAGCTTAGACTGTATCTGACCTGACTGATTCAAACAGCAGGTTTCCAAAACAAAGCTCTGAATTGGATTTTATTTATCAGTAATCTGGGGAAAAGGTAGTACTGTAAAAACTAATTAATAACATTCTGCCATGTAAACTGCAGGTATATTCATAAATAAATGAGCAGTTTGTTGTATATTATGTAGAACATGCATAGTGTGTGTGCTCATTGCACTGTAAGAATAGGTTTAAAATAAAGCAAAAGTGCAATGGTGAAACAGAAATCTGAATCAGTTTATTGTAGTCTGCTCATAAGTCAAAAATGAATCAACAAAAACAGGTCTGCTTTTTAGAGCATGCAGACTAGTCTTGGTATTAGATGGCATTAAAACGTGTCGTCTCTTTCTTGTAAAACCACTGGTTGTTGTCCGTCTAAAGATAAATTATTTACATTATTGATTTTCACTTTTGCCTTGAACTCTCTCAGTATACGCAGTTCTCTTCGAGCAAGCGGAACCTTTGTCCTCTACCCTCTGTTTCGGCTGAAAGACGGAAGTATATGTACGACGGACAAGTATGGGTACTCGACTTGCTGCGCGTCAGGTGAATTAAAATACAACAAAACATGGGAATTTTGTATTTATTCAACTTAAAAAAAAACAAGATTACACCGTAAAGCATTTATTCTAATAAGCCAAATACTTAACAACAACAATAAAATGCCAAAGTAACTACTGACAGCCGACACGCTTCCGATGTAACCTTCATGTTTGCTAACTTGTGCTAATAATATCAGGGCTGTCTTATTAGCATGTCTTCTCCCAACTTTTCTTCTGTAATCACTATTCAGCCCAAACCGTGGTCGTTGTTCTGCTGTCACCATAATTCAAGAATATAAATTAAAATAGGGACATAATATAATGTCTTTTCCCCACAGGTTCTTCAGTGGGCTGTGAGAAATGCAGCCTCCTCTGTATCCAGTCCACTTCAGTTTGGGAGATGGCACCTCCAGCCTCTATGCACCGGTTGCAGGTTGTTCTGCTCCTCCACCAGCCAGAGTACTCTGGAGTCGACGAAACACAACCATGACCTCCATTCTCCCTCAAAGAAGCCAGCCACTGAGCTGTCCCTGCGCTCTCTGCTGGATATGGGATTCACAGACTCCCAGGCAGAGCACATATCTGAAGCCATTTCCAAACTCAAAGGAGGACGTGCTGCCACAAATGCTCTGTCAGCTCTCACAGTTCTGTTTGTCTTGGGCCTCAATCCTTCCAGTGTGCAGAAACTGCTGGATAAATGTCCAGAACTTTACACTGTGAAGGAATCACAGCTTCAGCAGCGCATAGGCAACTTGCGGAAACTAGGTTTAGTTGAAGGTGAGATCATGATCTTTGCAGGAAGGTTTATCATTACAATGCTCAGAGAACAATACATTAATGTGATGCTCTCTATGAAATTCAGACAAGTGTTTTGCTTATCCCCCCATTAGGTAGTCTTCAGAGAGTTGTGTCCCATTACCCCCAGATCCTGACTGTGCCTGTGAAGAGAGTAAAACTTGTGGTGGCGTTACTCAGAGAGAAGTGCCTGTTTACTGTCCAGCAGGTGACAGACATCCTCAGAGATAGTCCGGACATAGTGCTGGAAAACATGGCTCAGCTGGAGTACAAGTTTCAGGTCAGTATTTCTGGTTATTCACTGGTTCCAGCTCAGTTGTAAATGTCTTGTTTTAAACTGCAATTTGAAGGAATAACCTCTGGAAAATGTTGATTTGCCATTTATTTACTGGTTCCAGACATCTAAAATAATCATTACATGTAATCCTTAATGAAATATATGTAAGTTCAGTATTTCCAGACACAGGTAATAGCTCCCATGGTACAGTGCTGTTATCATTGTTAGACTGCAGATTTATTGACTTCCTCAAAACTTGACCAAACATCACATCAAAGGCCAAAGTCGTTGTAAAAGTTAACAGTTCACATAGCCTTTGTCCCAATTCAAACTAGACACTAATTACATACAGTATCCACTATTTACTTTTCCACTTAGTATACAAGGAATCAACATACTTTATCGTTTTACTCCAACAGGAAATGATACTTACGCTGACAGATGTCAGTCTCATATTTAAACTTCCAACTCCGGGTAACTCTTTTTTTTCCTGCTGGGAGCAGCTTATCCATTTCCTTGTATTGTGGGACAATACTGTTCATCAACAGCACTCAAAACTATGCTTAGTATTTATACTAACTTCTTTCAGTTTAAATGCTCCAAGCTATGAAGTATGAATTTGGGACACTTGTGTGCTGCTGTACTCCCTCTGGTGGCCGTAATTGAACTCCACATCTCAGTGTTGTTATTAAGTGGCAGGGCTGCTCCATTATGGCAAAAATCATAATCTTGATTATTTTTAGGTCAATTTTGAGATCTTGATTATTAACACCATTACTAATTGACTTGAAACTATTAGTTATTGAATTTTTTTTTTTTTTTTAGAAATCTTGTCTTTTGAACTTCAGATATAATTAAACTGAAAAGCAAGTAAAAAAGAAAATTAAAATGAGAAATAAATTTAAAAAAAGATAGAATATGTATTTATAATACATTAAAATGTGTCATATAAAAAATATGAAACAAAAATAAATGAAATAAAAATGAATAAATAAGTTGAAACGTTAGGGTAAACTGTACTGAACTTTTTCAAGTCAGTACCTCAGCAAAAACGAGCAAAAGAGCACCTCTGTTTTTTTAAGTTACCCTCTTCCTGTTAGTAGCATGACAATGTATTATTGTAGGTTATCTTGTAGCATTTTTCATGTTTTGTAACGGAATATATGAACTTATGTTTCCACAGTACGTCTACTTTCGAATGGGTGTCAAACAAGCGATGATGGTGAAATCCAGGTTGTTCCGTTTCTCTCTGGACGAGGTGCGCTGTCGACACTGCTTCCTTGAGCGCAGGGGTCTGTATGAAACCCCAGACAAGAAAGGACAGACGAGCATCATCAACCCCACGCTGGACAGCATCCTCAGCGGGGACCAGGACACGTTCCTCTCACAGGTGGCCAATGGGTCAGGAGAGGAGTATGATGTTTTTAAGAGACTGTTGGCAAGAGAGTGGAAGGACGAGGAGCAGCAGGGCAGAGTTGAAGCTGATAGTGATGATGATGAGGATGAGGATGAAGAAGATGAGGAGACTGGAGGGAGAAGTGGCTACAGGAAGAGGAGAAATAAATGATTTTGACGATGTGGAGGGACTGAGAGAACTTATTTAAAGAGGCAATAACTTCATTAGAGAAGATGACATCTGTTGGTGATAAATGAAACAATAAAATGTGTCATTTTAGCTGTTTGTTGAACTCAGGTTTGTCATTATGAAGTTGTATAGTAGTTTCTTATCTAAAACACACAGGGGAAACTATGTTGCACTTGTTGTTACCTAACCTGTTCTCTTTTGAACGCACAGTGATGGTAACAGATTGAACTGATTGAACTGAGTGAACTATCCATTTTGAAGTTGATTTGTGTGTTTGTGTGGGTGGCTGCCTCGGGACGTAAGATGTGATGACATCACTGTGTGTGAGGTTAGGCTGATGAGTTCAATATATGGATGAGTTTCAACTGTCGTGTTTACTTTCTGCATCCAATTTGTTTAAAAACTTCCCTTAAAGGGATAGCTTAGATTTTTTTTAAGGTATTCACAGTGTTACAACTAGAGCTTGACCGATATGGGATTTTTGAGACAGATGCCGAAACTGATTTTAGAGGGAAAATTCATCAAATTCCTTGGAGCTGTGCATTGTGCATCTATTTTTCACCACTCTGCAAATGTTCCCAGAGAGCTACTTTCTCAAATATGAATCTTTGTTAAATACTATTTAACATTGTCATACAATATTATACATTATACAATGAATACAATTATACAAACATTTAAATACATTGGCAGCCAATTCTATAAATGATAACTGAGATTAAATAGGAATTTAATAAATAGCTGAATAAACATCACTACTATTCTTTTTCAATTACTGACTATTAAAAAAAGAATAAGAATAAAAGATTAATAACTATTGCCAATTATAAATCACAGTAAGCAACATTTTCTGCATTATATATTGTGTGAAAAAAGTTTTCATACCAACACATATCGGACAACATACACACAGATACCAATGACACTTTGATAAGTCAATGTTGGCTGATAATATGCCAACCTATAAATCTGTCAGGCTCTTATAATAATCGTGGTGTTACGACCCCAGTTTGGAGAAGCAGGCTGGCATGAAAGCATGGAGCCACCAGACTACTTTTACAAAACAGTAATTTTACCTCACAAAACGTGGTAGTTATTGGTCTACTGCTGCCTCTATCAGAGTTTGTTTGTATTTTTGTCTGACTTTGGTGTTTTGAAGGGTTAGTTCAGATTCACAAAGTTACACAGCAACACCTGTGTTCTTTAAGGTAAAATTACTGTTTTTGTCAAAAGAGTCTGGTGGCTTTGATGAGAGCATAATGGTTCCAGTTCCTTGTTTTGAAGGGCTGTCTGACAGCAAAGTGAAGCAGTGAATTATAGCAAAGAAGTCTGAAAATTTAAATATATATCTGCTGCTGCCTCTGTCCACAGCAGTACATTGCTTAGCTTGTGTGTCAGTACTCCTGCCTGCTTCTCCAAACTCATCTACTGTAGGTAATACACTGATTATGGATAAGTACCTCAAACAATCCCACTTCAAAAACATATGAACTGCCCCTTTAAGTGACCCCACAAACAAAAGCAATTTCAGAGGCTTAACTGCTTTGATGTTTATTGTAAATTAAGAGGAAAATGTGAATCTAATCAATTTAATCTCCATGGTTTTCAATTGATTTATCGATAATCTGATTTTAAGCATCCTGGGTAGAAAACGTGGATAAATCTCCAGCATGAGGAGCAGCTAAGAGGATGAAAGCTCCACCCTGTTACTATGTGACAGCAAAGTGGCTGTAGCTTTCTCCATCCCTATAATATCTGTATGAGTCAACAAAGGGGTGATCAGATAAGGCCAGCAGGTGAGACGAGTCATACAAAACATCCATTGATTTATCGGAGCGCTAAGCCTAATGGATGTGGAACACGGAGAGGTTTTTCTATTCTGGATATCAGGTAAGAAGACGTACCTTTGGTCAATCAATAATTTGTCACTAAGTGTCTGCTCACAGTTTGAACAGAACCAAGTGATTTTCAGTTTTTGTCTCAAGTGTTTGAGTCATTTAGCGATGGGGTGTTGGCATAACTATCCTGTTCTATCTGTTTAATGTAAGTAAATGTATGTATAGTAAAGTTCACTAAAGGATTTATGTATCCAAACTGTGACCAAAGCCAATTTTGATATTGTCTATTTATATTTTAAAGTGTTTCCTACTTTTTAGTAGTTAATAATTAACAACTTCAGCTTCTTCATTTGCATTTGTTTTCATTTGCAAGATAACACTGAAAGGCCAGAGTCCATTACTGTATGGGTTCTCATTTTCCTAATAATCTGAACTTCAGCTGCACTATGATAACGAGGAGGAACACTAAAAGTTACACCAATGTCATTAAGTCAGCAAAAGCAGTGCATGAAAAATTTGTAAATTTACAGGTTTGCACAGCCTGCAACACATCAGGGTGATGGATATATGGAAAGCTAGAGAGATAATGTTGTTTGGCCAAAGTTCATAAATCAGTTACTTTTTTCACACTCGTCCATGTGGAGCTCCATATAAATGATGCATATTTGAACAGTTCAATTGTTGATGTTAATGTAAGGTCTTTTCATTAACAGGAAGCTGCTGGAGGAAGTAGTGGACACACCTCAGTCAGAGACTCAAAACGACAAAATGACGCCGTCAGTGCTCATTTCAAACCTCACACAGGACTGGGTGGAGAGTCTACAGAGGTTACACCTTGATTTTTTTCTCATCCCCACCACAGTCATCACTCTGGCAACGTTGGTGGCCAACCCTGTTCTCCTGACGTGCATCTTCCTGTCCCGTGCCTTGCGTCAGGAGACACGTTACCTGCTGGTGGCCAACACCCTGGCGGCAGACATGCTCTTCCTCATGGTCAACCTGATCACAGTCATCTGTAACACTGTGCGAGCTCAGACGCCCTGGCTGGTTTGTGAGCTGCTCACAGCTATAACTGTCACCTCCTACTGCTGCGCCATCCTCACCATCACCCTCATGGTGGTCGACACCTACGCTGCGGTTCGCTGGCCACTCCGTTACCATGACATTCTTCCACCTGCCCGCACCCACTGTATACTGGTGGGAGTGTGGGTGCTGGCAGCCATGTACCCTTTCAGCCTGGTGATCATGATGGAGCTGGAGAGGGAAAATCCCCATGAGAGTGTGGCTGTGTGTCTGGTCCTCATCTCCCTCGGCTTCATTCAGCTCAAGAACACAGTGGCGATCTACATCTACTTCTTTGTAGCTGCACTCATCTGTGCTTTGCTCATTTTTTTCTGCTACATTCGGCTCTACATGGTTACAAGGACCCAGGGCATCTGGCAGAGCCGCTTCTCCAGGGCCCGCGTCACGCTGCTGGCCCACGGGGTTCTCCTCCTGCTCTACTTTGCCCCTGGCTTCGTTTTCACCCTCGAGCTCTTCCTGTTCAAGGAGAACCACATCAGTCAGGATGTCCGCGTGTTGGTCAGCACAGTCAATATGTGTGTGTTCATGTTGCTGCCCAGGGCATTTGCCCCTTACCTGTATGGGCTGAGGTACCGAGAGATCTCTGACACTCTGATGCAGATGCTGCACCAGCACACGGGACTCGGCCCAATCACAGTTTCATGAAGACACTGATGAACTGCCTATTATTTAAACTACTCCAATGGAATTGCTTGTGGTTGCTCTCCAATAAACCAAAGTGTAACTGCAGGGGCAGTAGCCAGAATTAGTGCTCGACCAATATGTGTTTGGCGATGCAGATAATCTCTAAAATAGCATTAATTGTTGACTGATTGTTCTGTCTAACACTAGCCACGATGAGGGCAATTTTGGAGCATTTTTTAACCAGCTATCAAAGAGTCAAAAAGCCACCAAATAGTCTCTTTTTCAACATTTTCTATTCATGTAAAAAATATGTTGTATGTTGGTGGTTATTGTCTGAATATTGCTTCAAAACCCTCCCCACAATACCGTGCAATTCAGGTAGAGAAACACTGAAATCCCTTCATTTTTCTTTTGGCATGCTGCAGGCAAATTTAAGAATAGTGTCTCTTAAACACCATGTGTAATTTGTGTCTAAATTTGGAGCATAAACTCCTCCTCAGCGCGTTAAAACCCCTAAATTCCCAGAAACAATACTGAGGACAGGTCCTTTTGTGTTCTCAGTGTTAGCTGCCTCCCAGTTGCTGCCCTGTCCATGTTTTCCATTGCTTCACCTCTTCGTCATTCTGGTCTTTTCTTCTCGATAATACGTACCATGGCTACAGTAAATTGGTATTTCAACATCCCTGCCAACTGTTGTCTGATGTTTTGTGTGTTCAATAACAAGAGCTTTCCCTGCCGTGTGGATCCAAAGAATGAAAAACTCCCTTGCTTTCCAGGTTTATGTCCCAGTGCTGAGACATTTTAATCCCTTAATTTTTAAAGAATAAACTGTACAACCAGAATGTGTATTTTATCATCATTATGTAATGTAAAAGCCATGTTGAACCTGACACTCAGCCTCGGTTTTATGAGCTCACTGTAGTAACAAAGCACTTAACTCCATTTGTCCTCAGAGCCGTGTTTGTCCTAAAGTGGATGTCCAAGAAGATCATTAACAAATGGCTGCCTGACTTGGCAATTTAAGGCCTCAGAGGAGAGAAAGGAGCACCATCCCTCATTTAGGAAGGTGTGGTGGATAATGATGAGTCAGACATCCTGGCTGCAGGGACTTATCTCTGTCTCTGCTGTGTGTCATGTGTAACCGGTACAACTACTCGACAGCAGAGGGACACATTCGTCTGTCCTCTGGAACTGCGTCACTGCTTTTTCCTGCAGCAAGTTTAAGTGTGTTTGCTTGGTATCAGGCCACTGGTCCTTGCTCTCTTCACACACCAACTAAACATGTGATCCTGGTGATCACTGCCATCATTTCTTTATCTGGAGATGGAACAGATACTTTCAAATCTCACATTTCCAATTATATGCCATTTTTGTACTGAGCTCTAATAAAACATGTCTGATTCTTTCCTGTATCGGCTGATATACCTGTTTTCATGGGAGTTTGCTCCTGGCAGTGTTGCTTCGTCTCTATTTTCCTCATAGTCTTCTCCCATTTCGTGGAAAATGTACAGGACTTGCCTGAGGGTTAAACAACCTGCCTTGTGCAGTATTCTCACCTGTTCTGAGCTGTGCCTATTTCATCCATTCTCTGAGGCTGGTCATTGAGTTGCTCATGTGTCTCAACTTGTGGGTGTTCCAGTCAGTGTGATTTATTGATGGCCTTTCACTTGTTGGTTATAAAGTATACATGGGCGAAATACTAATTTAATTCACACAGAATAACTACTGAATACTTGATGTTGAAATTTAAATACCACAGACTTTAATTCACGGAAATGTCTTTCTGAATTTCCATTTGTCACTTTCGACTTGAGTAAAATCTTACTTCCAGAATATATTTATTCAAGGGGCCTTAAATTCAGGTAGATAGATGTTTAGACATAGATATAGATGAGCCAGACAGACACACATAAATATAGAATTTTAAGCTTTTGAATATTAAGGAAGTGAATTTTGAAAAACAATGTGAAAGAATCTCTTAGTTATTTATATGTTTATATACTGTATGATCTAAAATATACAGACAGGTAACTATCTGTCCGTCTCTCACTGACAGCTGAAGTATGATGTATAAAGAGTACAATACCCCCTGTACTACGCACAGACTTTTACACAGTATAAACTGGGTCATTGATAACATCATGAGCACTTTCAGGGAACTCAGTTGGGAGCTCTCAGAAATATTTTTGCAACCCCGTGAGGAAGTTGTGACATCCTTTGTTCCCCCTGAGCTCCTCCTTCCTCCTCACCTGGAAAAAAAGTAGCATGCTGCGTTCCATCCTGTTTTCACGTGTCTACAGGATCACATTACAGGTGTTTTTGAAAGGCACACAGGGCTATACCTTGTATGTTTCTGTTAAAATTAATGTCGATGTAACTACGTAAATACACGTCCGTAACACTGTTATTTTATACATAGCCTATAGTAAAATGTATTTAATGACGTTTACCTATAACATCTACGGTTGATATTGTCGTACTAGCTGTCCTCTACAAGTTCATAAAAATAACGCAATAAAGCTGTTTTTGTTCTGCGTGTATTGCTCAACCGCTGTCACTTCTTGTCGTGAACTTTTTCTCCATGAAAAGTTCAGTTTGTTTGCAAACAAAGGATAGCCACGTGGAGACCGAGAGGCGCTCGGGAAGTGTTGTTTCTCATTTAGTTGACAGCATACTCCACAACAACCAGTTGAACTCAATTACCCATGATGCACCAGCAGCACCAGCTGAGTGGGCGCAGTGGGCTGGATTTTTTTTTTCGCCTGACAAGTATATATGGGTTCTGTGTTTACTGTTAGCTAGATAGAGCTCTTTGTTTTTGTATTCACCTGAAAGTCAAAATGTCCCGGCTATATTACAGCCTACATTGTTTGCCATAAGTATTCGAAGGCAGATACTGTAAAAGATATTGATAAACTATTTCAGGATACAAATTTATCTTTCTCCATACTTTTTCTTTTTTTTGTTTTTGTTTTGTCCACTTATAACTGAAGAGGAAGCTTCAACTGGAAACGTCTGCGCAAGGTAACAACTTTTATCAATAACAAAGGATGTTGTCAATGAGCGTATGAGTCATGAACTTAGAGTTATTTATTAGTTTTTAAGCTGAATTTGTCACAGTATGTTGAGTAAAGCTACGGCTCGGCTAGCTAGTGTTTTTTTTTAGTGTGTTGTCAAGGGCTAACGGTCGGCACGAGGCAAGTCTCCTTTGTCTTTGTCCGCCTTTTTAGTTACCTGACAACAAATATATTTTATCAGATTTTCTGTAATAATACTTTAAACGTGGGACATAACGCCATGTTTACCCCTAATTATTTTTTTTATAATTGCATTAAAATATTATGTATTATTTTTGTAAAAGCCAATGTCGATTTCAATTTTACTTTATATGATAAGAATAACAGAAAATTGTCAGATAATTAAAAAAATAACAACATGAATACATTTTACTTGAGTGCCTGTAATAAATGCTTACATTGTGTAATATAATGCCATCAATGCATCAGTGTATCTTTAAATAACAAAAATGTGATTTATTATTTTCCCATAAGCCTCTTACAATTTAAATTTGACTTTATGTGGATATGGATAACAGCTAATGGTCAGAATTGCATTTATTTATTTATTTAACAAAATGGCTTGTTTTGGTTTTATGACATTTGTTTGATCACATGTCATTATATTTCACTCCTCCCCAGTAGGTATTAGTCACAAAGTAAAGATTTCGTGCGTCAGTCACCTCTGGCTAAACCTGTCCTCTGGTCTACATTACTTCAAGGATGTGCTGCTACAGACAAATAATGCACATGAATAGGTTAGCGAGGCTGAGCTACAGTTAAAAATAACCTGAGATAAATGACCTCATAGGAGGAAAGGCCAGACCTGCTGCCAACTTTAACACAGCAGTATGGCCATAGATAAGAGGGTTAATGTTTTGATTAACTATCTTCAAGAACTTGAGAACTGCCTGTCCTAAATATACACGCAGTTGTTGGTGGATGTGAACAGACCATAATTCTTTGAACACACATTGATTATTTGCTATAAGTAGACAAATGTCTTAAGACAACAGATTGAACTAAAACAGAGAATATGACTCAAGGTTATCATAAGCACTGACTTTGCACTTGTTGTTCAAACAGTGATTATGTGGTGGCTGATAGCATCCCTTCCCCCACTCTCTTTCAAAACAAACCTGACTGAAATGTAGGTTGTCCTTCCTACCGTTGCTCAACTTCTCTCCTACCTCATGCAGTTCACTATGCTGCAGGGCACAACTGTTTTGAAGCAGTGATGAGGAGCTAGAGGAACTGACACGCAGATTTGTGTACAGCTCAGATTTAACTACTTTTCTTAAACTGTGATGCAAGACATTTTAGCGCAACCCCATGGGCTTGAATTTCACGAGTTTTCTCCCTCTTCTGTTCACATGCTTTGTGGCTTTGCTCTGTGAGTGCTTTGTTTGTTCATAGTGAATGTTCTTAATTTGCACTTCAGTGATCCAATTATGTTGCTATTTATGAAATCATGAGCTGGACATTCTCTCCTAAGACATCTGATTGGATGAGATGATAATAGTCTATTGTGATACTTAATCCAAACTTTTTTTGGGGGGGGAATAAAACTTTATTTCCTGTTCTTCTACTTCAGGTCATCTTAAAGTTTAGAGAAGGTCTACGTTGAACGTGGCAGCCATGGTGTTGATTCTGGGCAGAAGGTTGAACAGGGAGGACTCTGGGATCAAAGAATCACCAGCTGTCAAACGCAAGGTGCTGTCGAACGCTTTCTACCTTCCAGCTTCTGATTCAACTGATTAAAGTCACAAAATGTTAAAATCTTTACAAATGTTGTTGTCTCCCAAGGTGTTCGAGGTTGACTCCAAAACTTTAGGCAGCCAGGATGTCTTGGACTTCTGTTCTGGCGCATCCCACTCAGAGGGCATCCTGCAGGTATTCAATGAGTTTCGCGACTGCCGCCTGTTCACTGATGTTATCATCAGCGTGCAGGGTCGTGAGTTCCCCTGCCACCGTGCTGTGCTCTCTGCCTGCTCCTCCTACTTCAGAGCCATGTTCTGCAACGATCATCGCGAGAGCCGCGAGATGCTAGTCGAGATCAACGGCATCCTGGCTGAGGCCATGGACTCCTTCCTCACTTACGTTTACACCGGCCGCGCCAAGATCACCACAGAGAATGTCCAGTTCCTCTTCGAGACCTCCAGCCTCTTCCAGATCTACACACTGCGTGATGCCTGTGCCAAGTTCCTGGAGGATCAGCTGGACCCTTGCAACTGCCTGGGCATCCAGCGCTTTGCAGATGCCCATTCCCTGAAGCAGCTAGCCAGCCGCTGCCGCAGTTTCGCCTTGGCCAACTTCTCAGATGTGGCTCAGCATGAGGAGTTCCTTGATCTGCGCAAAGAAGAGCTGGAAGAGTACACTGACAGTGACGAGCTGTCCATCGGCAAGGAGGAGCTGGTGTTTGAGGCGGTGATGAGATGGGTGTACCACAGTGTGGAACTCAGGAAGCCAATGCTGAAGGACCTGCTGCACCATGTGCGCCTGCCCCTTCTGCACCCCAACTACTTTGTCCAAACAGTGGAGGGAGACCAGATAATCCAGAATGCTCCAGAGTGCTACCAGCTTCTCCACGAAGCCAGACGCTACCACGTGCTTGGAAATGAAATGATGTCACCCAGAACTCGTCCACGCAGGTAACTAAAATGTTGACTGTCTAGTTTTGAGGAGGGTGACAGATAATCTTACCTTAATGTCACAACAAGAAGCAGCCGCTGATCCATCAATCAGTTCAACCTGCCAAAGCATTGGCTTGTAGAAGGAGTAGAACTTGTTATTCTGATTGAATCACAGTTACAAAGTCTTCAAATGAAAAGAGGGTGTTTCTCGCCATGTGGGTGACCATATGCTGTTTTTAATTTTACAGTTTTTTTTAAATAGCACATATAGAAACAATTCAGGCTTTGAGGATTCTGTACATTTTTGGTTTAGGTACCTTGAAAGAGCTTGAATTTTATTTTCATTATATGCTGTGTTGTAGTCACATCAGTGATAGATGACTGCTATCTCTACTGTCATGCACGAGTTTGAAAGATTTTGATCTTTTCTAACAGCCATTTTGTCATATTCAGTTAAAACACCCCTTCTCTGTAATGACGCAGGCCAGAGTGAGATAAGAAAACCTGTCTTTTTAAGCAGGTGTTCAGTATTTATTCCACATTGTGTTGCCGGAGGTCACAACTTGCGCATGAACTTGCTGCACTCGGCACTGTTGTTGCGTCTGTGCGCGTGTCTGTGTGTGAGAGAGACAAAGAAACAGGGAGTGTTATTGTACCGAACAGACAAGTGTGTCATTGACTAAGCAGTGTTTTGTAGCCCTATTTTGAAATGGAAATGATAATGAGGGAGGCAGGGCATGTTCCTACACAGACCGGTTGGCTGGAAAGACAAGAAAAAAAACTGATGTGATGCAAGAAACTGCAATCATGAAATGTTGGGTCTTGTCATCATACCAGCAGTGTAACTCACCTTGCTCATGTTTTCAGGACTCAGCATCTGCACCTGCTCACTTTTTACCTGTTTACCAATTTTTTTTTTAACTGTGTTTTTTTGTTTAAAGAGTGTCCAGCTGGATGCATTAAAGTAGTGTCTGTTAAAGGACAAAAGTTGGTGCTGACTGAAACCATGTGAATGAGGTACAAAACGGACCATATGGCAGCCTGCTGTACAGCAAACAACAGTACAGCTGCCTTTGTGTGTTAGACAACTGACAAAAGTGCCAGTTGTCAGCTATTAAGGCTGTGTGACGTGTATTTGAGGTGTATTGTGTCAGTATCCAGGCAGATCTGTTCAGATCAGCAAGCCAATCAGGCAGTAAGTCAACTTCGTTTGCCCTGAGGGCCAAATTCGCTCCTGCTCAAAACAGATGCCTGGTTCTCCCATTTCTGTGTCTACATCGGCACCTTTTTATCTCTTAGAAAGCCTCTAGAATATAATTAATCATATGCGCACACACATTGCATGCAAACACACCCATTAAGCTAAAATGCTGCTGAGCTTGACTGTCTCATGAATATATACAAGTGCGTAAAACAGTCCTAATCTCCCACCTGCATCTGACCCACTACTGACAGAGAAATGTGCAAAAACATATTTCTTTTATATTAGATTTGTACTGACAGCAATCCAGAATGCTCTGTATTTTTTTGCAGATAAATCACTTATAGTCTTTATTCGGCATTAGAATTTTAGAATAGGTCAATAAGAAAAGAAGCTGTAGTTAATTGGCTTCCCCAAGGAAATGCAGTCATATCTACGGCATGTGTTGAACAGCCAAAAAGGAAAGCTTTGTGATCATGGAAATACAGCTTAAGTCAAGCCTAGAGTGTGTTTTTGTTATATTGATTGATATCTTCATTGTAATTTGACCTTTGCCTTTAAGATTAGTGAAACCATTCCTGCGGAAACCACCACTCTGTTCCTACCCTGGCACAAATTTCTGTCCTCTGTAATTATAAATCCCTTCTAGTGTTGACATGTATATGTTTATATGTCCTCATAAATTCTACAGACATGCAGTGTTTTCATGAGAAACCATGTCTATAACATGTACATTCTTGTAAGGAGCCTTTTAATTTAAACATGCTCAACTTGTGTCTATGTTTTCATAACAACTTCAGCTGTGTTTTTGCTCACTAAATTTTCCATGTCTCTTCCTCAGCCTTACCTTATCTGTTCCCCTTTTCACAGGTCGACTGGCTATTCTGAGGTGATTGTTGTGGTGGGTGGTTGTGAGAGAGTCGGGGGATTCAACCTGCCCTACACTGAATGCTATGATCCAGTCACAGGAGAGTGGAAGTCACTGGCCAAACTGCCTGAGTTCACCAAGTCAGAGTATGCTGTCTGCGCCCTCCGCAACGACATTCTGGTGTCCGGTAAGAACCTGCTGCATTTGTTAAAAATCATTCAATTACATGGTCCTAACAAGACAGTCCTCCCACCAAAAACAACACTATTTGGTTGTTTATGCAAGCAGCTCATTGCAGCCCATATACATTTATTGTTAGGTGGCAATATTTTTTGTCAGGTTATGTAGTATACAGAGTGACAAAGTCCAACTAAGCTTAAACTGGATGGGCAGGTCATATACACACAGGACTCTGACTAAAATATACAGGTATCCATAGACTGAAGCAAATCATACAATTTAATGGATGGAATTGTTAATATGGATACATTTTTCATTAATGTGTCACCAGTTTCCTATATAGCTTGTCTTTTCTGTTTAGAGAAAGTTATAAGAAATAAAGTTTATTTCAAGCCTACACCAATAACATTACATTGACTTTATTATATTGTTACTCATTATGATCTTGGTTGTTACAAAGTCCAGTTTTCTTAATTATAGTAAGATTGTGCCATAAGCCAAAGAAAAAAACACTAGTACACTCTTAAGGAACATGGTCAGTGTCTTTCTTGGCTTGCCTCGCCATCCAATTCCCCAGTGGAGTGGCAGGAAAGGCCATGGTGGCTGTTTGCCCTGTGTTATTTTTACAGCGACGGCCTGTTTGAGTTGGAGGAAAATATGACAGTAACATCTGGACGCACTCTCCAGGCTCAGTGCTGAGAGAGGCCGTTATTGGCCAGCTCAGTTGCTCTCTCTTCCTATTGGCCAATCACCAGGGTCACCACCTTTTACCTCGGTTCAGCAGCTCTCTAGGATCTTCTGTATGCAGCAATCTAGCATCCCGTTTTGATTTTAGAATGCACTGATGGGTCATGATGTGATTAGCTTAGAATAAACCAAAATCTAAGATATTATAACTCTCAGAGCTTCCTGGCAAAGCTGCCGCATTTTTGGAACTTAGCAGGGGCCAACTGTGGCGTAAGCCCCCTTAGGTGAAAAAAATATCTAGATTAAACAAGACATTAGTATTACATCTTTTATTTTCACTGATGAGGTCATGGTTTAGATACTTCTCAAGGCAAACACTGATGAAAACGTGAGTTGCAAACAACACAATCAGTTCTCATACGGCTGTTGGATATAGGTCATTGAGGTTGAGTTTTCCCTTATTTTTATGTGAAATTGTTGCCAAGAATATGCATCGACAGGCGTTTAGATGCTCATGTTCTAACATGCTATATATGAGCTGCAAAACATGACTGGACAAAAAGAGCAGTTGAAAGATATAGAGAAGATAAAGAAAAATAAGGGAGATATAAAGAAAAACAGTTCTCCCCTTCAGCAAAGATTGTGCAGTGTTTTGCTTTTTTTATGCTCGCACTGTGCCAAGTCCTCACGTGTTTGCTATCAATCTACCCTCAAGCGCTGCCTGGAAAAGTCAACATTCCCCTCCCCCCGTCTTTCTGTCTCACACACATACATAGACACTACTGCTTCATAGCATGTTATGATCTTCATTGCCCCACTTTCTTTCTTTGTTTCCCCATCTGCCTAGTTAATCCCGTTTTCTCAGCGCTATTTTTTTTCTTCTTTCACTCTTGCAATTACATTCCGACACATACCTCCACTCTATCTGTCTGTCTGTCTGTCTGTTTGCCACTCTCCTCACACTGGGAACTGGTGCAAATACCTTGGAGAGCCTCCAGTCTCCAGCACAGCTGCAGTTAGCTGTGGTCTTAAATAGCATGTGACTCAATTAAGTTGAGAGGGACTCTGACCACCATTGACTTTTTTACATCCACGGCATGTAATTCGCCTCTTTTTTTGAGCTTCCTAATGGTTGCAAATATCATAATGAGGATTATTTTTGTCAATACTGAGATAATTATGGGCTTCCTTACTTTCCTGGGTATAGACCAAAGTAAGTGTGATCAAATATGTTTCAGTTCACAGTTTTAACCTACTGAAAACTCATATTCCAGGCAGTAGCTTCACTCGAACATTGTTCAACAACTAAATGTGCACAATAAATAGTTTCAGCATAATTATATCGCTGTCATATTCTTTGAAAGCTTTGATTGTATTCAAAAATGAAATTTGATTACTGTCCCAGCCCAACCTCTTTGTCAGATCCTGAGTGAGCATACTGAAAAACAAAGAGCTGCTTTGAGTTCAGCAGTACTTCAGATTACAGTCAGCATGATCTCAATTATGATCTGATCTCACAAGATAAATCATACTTGATTAAACATGGAAGCATATCATTAATATCTGTTTGCTACACATTCGGATAATGTCATATTAGCTAGTGAACGGCAAAGCCCATGTGATTGCCTCACACATTGCAGAGGGGTGCGCATTATAATTACTAGTAACCTGACTTCTCTGGTTGCTTTCTCAGACAACAGGAATGTTAAAACAAGATAATTTGCAACTGTAATCAATGTGTAACTCTCAGAAAGCTGTCAAGCTGTCATCATATTTGTGCCTTCCCAAGACACTGCCTCTAGTTGCTTAAGAACAGAGATTTGCAGCAACACTCCTGGGCCAGTAGGACTGGAGCTTTGGGTGAAAAAAATGATGCTCCTGAAGGTAGTAGTTGTTAATACGCTTTCTAGCTTTGAAAGTCTTTGAAGTGATCGTAAACGTTTGCTTTATGCAAATCCTCGGGGCAGCAGACTGTCTGGCTCTTTTACTCTCCAGTAGATTATGGAGCAGACACATGCTGTGACCAACTTCCTTCTCTTTGTCTTCTTGCATCTGTGTGCCACTGTATAATTTACAACAAACTGAACATTAGTTACCAATTGTCACCCCCGCATTGCCACTAGTTATTAACTAATGGTCTTAAGTTTAAGTTGAAATAAATACTTAACAGCCAGACCCACCTGTCTAGTCTGACTGTCAGCCAGTTTACAATACAGAACAAAAATCCTGCTTTGTTTGCACGTGAATAAAGAAGAGGCCTAGACACCTTTGTTTACACTGGTAGGTTTCCTTTGTGCGTTCATCATTGCTCCATATAATCACCCACATGTTCTGTACGAGGAAAACACCCTTTGGCAAATTGCTGGCACTACCACAACAAATGTGATGTATTGAGAAACTGTTTTATTCTAGCTTTACGAGATTGTGATGCATTAATCCCTGTTGTTAAACAGGACTCTGATCTTCTGTGAATGGCACAAATTATTACAGGCAGGAGGGTTCTTATTAATTTCCACAATCTGTATTTTACTAACTGATACCACCAACATGTGATCAATTTAAGTCCCAGTGTGAAATAACACAGATTGTCACTGACCTTTCTGTTTATATGCTTGAGTCTTGTTGGTATCCATGCTACACCCACGCTCCAAGATATATTTCTTCTGAACTTCATGTTGGATAAAAGCCAGCTGCTTTGCATCTAATAAAAGCTACAAAATTCACCTTGTTTTTCAAATGGCTTTGAAATGATGTTACATTTCCCCCTTTTTAAACTCAATTTGACGTGGATTCCTAAATTTTGATAGGTTGAACTTAATTAGATCAGGATTTGTCTGTCCTTTAATCTTAAAATTGAGCTTGTGCTACCCATTGTATTTTTAAAAATCAGTTTGGATTTTCCCTCAGTGTTTTCTTTAGTCTGTGGAGAATCAAAAGACAGGTGTGTGTGTGTGTGTCTATTTGATGGTGATGGAGTGGTGTTGGGTTGATTGAGAGAAGGATAGAGCGCATGTCAGGGCCTGTTAGAAATCGTGTCAAACTGTAACCTGGTCGGGCGCCTGGTATTATTCTCAAAATGTCTTACAGTGCATGTTTGCTCAGAGTCAACAGACAAAACACTCAATTATACCGCTGTAGTAGTAGAAGTCATGTTGTCGCTCTGTTAGCTGCAGAAGATCCTGATTATAGTGTTTACTTGAGAAATGATTAATAAACGGACGATGAACACCTGCGCATTCATAATGAAACTTGATACTGCGGAGTGTGTGTCTCTGCGTGCCTGTATCTTTATAGCCTGTCTGCTTTATGTTTGACTGTGTGTGTGAGGAAACCTTTTATTTGCTCGGTGAGCTGTTGAGACCCAGCTTAGGTCAAAGTCAGATAAGACGCTTATAACTCTGCCCCAGTTAGAAGATAAAGCATTGTTTTGACATAAAGACACAAAGTTGGCTGTTCACCAAGAGCAGCTCTGATTTAGTTTAACCATCAGTAGTTAAACTTCTCCTTCATGTCAGATCCACTGGATTACAAATGATAACAAGAACAATCTGTTCAGTGATAAAAAAAAAAAATTCAGTACTCTCAGCTTTTGTCCTTAATATTAAATGTTGTTTGGCATGTTTGTCCCCCTGTTCTTTACAGGTGGTCGTATCAACAGCAGAGATGTGTGGATGTACAACTCCCAGCTCAACCTGTGGATCAGAGTGGCTTCCCTTAACAAGGGCCGCTGGAGACACAAGATGGGCGTCCTACTGGGCAAGGTAAGAAGGGAGGCTGTGTTGTACTTATTATTCATTTACTATGATAGAAAAAGACTATTGAGCCATAATTGCTGTGTGCAAAAGGTTTATAGCAATATGTTTTGCTAGATTGCAAATGTATGAGAATGACTATGAGAAATCACAGCCACTCAAGTTGGCCAGTTAGAGAGTAGGTGGTCTCCAGAAGGCATCACATGGCTTTATTAAAAAGTATAACCACAGGAACTACAGTGCAGCTACATGTGTGCCTCTATTTTTTGACTCATACCTCTCACAAACATATGTCTCATCCAACTGTTACACATATTCCTACCTGCAGGCTTGAGGGAATTTTTTGAACACAGGGAGGGATTTGCATACTTAAGACAAGATACTTAGTGTCAATCATCACTAAGACCTAAGTGACTCGCCAGTGACAGAAACACTGAGGAATTGTTGTCATGTTTGACTGTTGCCTCCTTTCTGCTAAACTGTGAGACTCCATGAGTGCTCATGACAAGGAGCATGTGTTATTTTTGTGTATGACGCATCCGTTGGATGCCCCAGGGTTTGTAAACGACTGGTGCCAGCTCGTCGCATACATCCTGGATACATGCAAGCAGATTCAACAAAGAGAAGGAAGTTTGCCTTTATTTAAAACGGCCATATAAACAAGTTCCTTAGCTACTTGAAAAACATGGAAAATACAGTATGATTCCTATGAATTTGCTTCTCTACTTTGATATCTCATTTAAGAAATCTTAAACATTTTCACATTCTTTTCTATCACATGTCAGACACAAATGACCTTAGCCACATATATGCTGTATCAGATTATAAAAAGGGATCTGACACCAGCTTGGTTATAAAATTTGAGTACATTTCGTGTCTACATGTGAGCTGATCATTAATCCTCAATCTCTGCTTCTACTCTTGAGCTGTTACTATTTACAGTCTGTAGTAGGAGGTCAGGTGGACATTCTTGTTTGAGGGCAGTGGGAGTTTAATGGACGTGTGCCAGCACCTCACACTTCCAAGTTAAGGACTATCTTAGTCCATTTGCCCGTATCATGTTCTATCTGTCGCTGCACAGTCACATAAGCCTGGAGTGGCCATACATAGCTGTGAGAACCTCTGCTAAACCTGTAAACACACTGGGTTTGCATACATAGGCATGATTTAGCAAACGTACTCTGTAAATACAGTACAAGGCTGATCATGTTTCAGACTTACAAGAAGTTACACTCTATCATAAGATTAAATCATTATATTCCTAACACATGAAATGTTTGGAACCACATGTGTTGTGAAATGTTTTAAACTGCATGGTCAAGTCTGCCTTCATTGCATTAGCATTTACTTTCATAGCATTTTTGGTCATAGGGACCATCATAATGCAAAACAAATGTAGGTCACTTGTACAGCAAACGCATGTGTACCTCACACAACGTTTCTGAACTGTAATTATCTGTTATTAGTGTTGCGTAAAGAAGGCCATAGATTATCTTGTTTGAAGCAAGCAGAGCATAAACAGAGAACACTCACGCGAACAACCCACTCACATGTGTGCTGTAGTCATGATGTGAACAAGTACACATGCTTGAACACAGATACATGTATGGCACATGAACATGGAAGTAATCTTGGAAAGCTCTGGGCTGAAACAGCACTTTGTTTACTTTGTTAGAATGGGCCGGACTCAGGAGAGATTCTTTTCATCTGCAGTAGTTCTTCAAACACACTTTTTTTGTTTTTGGTGCTTGTGGCAAGTCTGTATTGGATTTTCTATGACCTTTAAACAACACCCAAAATGCTGACTTGCTTTGCCACAGAAACAACAAACACACATGCGTGCATTTAAACTACACACAGGTCCTCCATAACAGTGAGGTAATCCACGGGAGGGTCACACTCTGGCTATAAAAGTCAGTAATTAACTCCAAAGTGAGTCATGTATCGAGTTATGGTGAAAACAAGAAGGGCCGAATGGCTGTGATTTAAAGGGCCCTGTTATGCTTTTCCTTATTTTCTCATTTTCAAGCAATGCAGTAAAAGTAAAAACTGTAAGCAAAAACCGGAATAGTCCATTTCCAACCGTTTTTTCTACTCTGATGTCAGCTCATACCGGGTTTCTATATATGGTCATCTACTCCAGTGTTTAGATTATACACGGCTACATATAGCTACATCCTAACAAGAGGAAAACCTGTAATCTTTCTTGCCAATGTTGATCTCTGCACAGCTCTCATACAGCAGTTATTGCTGATAATGCTTTTCTGACCCACAGCTTTGTCGCAGAAGCGTAGCAGCCACCTGTCGGTTCCCCCTCAGGTTACGCTTCTAGCTCTGTGCCCACTGTTGCTGTTTTTAGGAGTGTTTGCAGTTGCGTTAGCACCGCTAGCTGCAAGCTGGCAGCTCAGCCAACACCATGTTGAGAGCCACATGCAGGCAATGTATCAGTATGCTCTGAATTATGTGTACAGCCACTTTAAAAAGATGAGGGTGAGATTTATTTTTCTTTATAGTAAAGCATGTAAACGTAAAATCCAAAATACTAGTATGAAGCAGAACATTTGCATATTATGTCCTGTTTGGCTTGACTCTGAAAGTTACAGAATATTCAAGAAAACCAAGTTTAAACTTAGTGATCTGCAGCTGACTTAACTTTCTCGTGCTAAAATAAGATTACATAGTAAAAGTTTTCTTTTTCAATACTCTATTTCCATGCTTGCATCCAAGGCCTGCAACATAGAAGAAACTGGCCAGGCATGACACTGAACATATAAGAGTCAGTGATACATATGGTGGAAAAAAACATTCCTCTGAAATGTTAAATCCCAGGAGAGGCTCTTGTCTGCGACCACTTCCTGTATCTGTCGCACACATGTGGTTTTGTCTTCTCTTCATCCTCCCCTTCTCACATTTCCTCTTTTCCATCTTTCTTTTTATTTTTTTGTGGTTGTTATCTTTGATGCCTCTTTGCTTTATCATAACTAGTTATCACTTTTCCTTTCCTCATACTTTCACAGATTGTTCAGATGCTGTTTTTCAACAGAATCTACCTCTTTACGATGTATTTCTTTGTTGTTGTTTTTTTCATTTTCCCTGGAAATCAGTTACCATTCCTCCCAGTCATTTCCTCATTCTGTCTGTAATTTCCCTGTTTCATGTGCAGCACATGCGCTCCAGTAGCAAGAATGAAGAAACAAGGCTTAGTGTCATAAACAAGCTGCATAATGAGCATGCGTGTATGTTCATGTTTTCGTGCAAAGACCTGAACAATGACTTCCACAAACTCCACTATAGAAAAATTTGCATATTCAGTTGACAAATCAAATATCTTTTCTCTGCCTTGCACACATGAGCACGCCCTCATTTCTCTTACTATAGTTCTATTTACACGTCTAATGCTGTTTTTATTTTCAGGGATATAAGTACACACAAGAACACACACACATACACACTTCTTAGTGTCCTGCATTTTGTGATGTCCTATTGGACTGGTCTTGTTTCCAAGAGTAGAAGCAAAAATAGGTCACCATTTGTTTTCCTCTTGGTGTTATGGCTGCACTTGGTGACGGCTGTTCTCGTCTATCATAATGCCTCTTTCTCTCTTTGTCTCTCTGTCAGTCCATCTCTCTCTCTTTCTCTCTATTCTCCAATGTCACTTTCCCCCGAAGTGTTTCCCTTGTGACGAATCCCCACCTCTGCATGTAAAGGACAGTTAATCATTCAGCTGTTGACAATGTTTGAATGTGGTCATAAAATAAGCTGTGAATGTGCTTGTTCAGTGGTTTGCAAGTGTGTCCTCAGAGAGCCATGAATCATGTGTGGCTTAGTGTTTATGTGATAGCCACATACCTTTAGTCGGTATAGAGTATGTGCTACCATCATCGAGCTGATGTGGAATGCGCCTATATTGATATACTTACACTATCACGATGTATCGAAAACCATGTGAGGCGTTTTATCGAGTGAGGGCCAAAAAGAACAGAGTGATCAACTTCCCTCAACCTCCACTATTCAAACAAACTACACTCTGGATAGCTTCAGTGGCAAGTTAAAGGGTCAGTTGACTCAGTTCACCCAAATTGTAAAACATCTCTGCTCATTTACCTTTATTATGCCTATTAAAGGCCGTCCAAGGGTGAATGATTTTGTTTGGGTCACTTTCAAAGTGATTTGGAGAAGGATATAAACGCTGACAACTGATCAAAATCAGTCAAAATTGACAGTGCATCATTTTCAAACTCTATATTACAATAAATAAAGTGTACTTCATAAAATCAACAGCATCTCTCTCTCTCTCTCTCTCTATGCCTCTCTTGTGCTGAAAGACAAAAGGCACCACAAATCTGGAGCACATTAGCGGCTGCTTTTTTACTCTTAAAAGTAGTGATAAATAAAAGGTAAATAAAGTGCTTTTTTATTTGCTGTTACTGACTTCCCCTTTTATTGGAAGCTAATTGATGGCATTCAGGAAAAACAATTATGCAGAAGACAAGGGACGCAGTTGAAGTGAGCAGTGTGTGCTCGACACTGCTGTTACAGAACGTTTTGATTCATCAGTGTGAATGCTCACATCATTATAGTTATTGTATTAATCAGCATTCTTGGTGTGGACGGCCCTTTATTCTGGGTAAACCACAGCCCTGACTGTCCACAGTTTTCATAGGGACTGTTCTTATGCCAACAAGTAGTTCAACTTCATGGCAAGGTCTGGGGATTACTCAAAATAACCAGGACCTTGTTCCTGGAATGACACTTTGCTCTTAAAATGTTTAATTCTCCAAAGCTTTTAGCACCACAAACAAAACTTATCCCTATTGTATCATGGAGGAGGAAGAAAAGTTCCTTAGAAGTACAGGAACGTTACTTGATCCCACAACAGGCTGACAACTTGATTAACTATATCTTCAGTGTCATCCACTCCTCTTATCTCTCGTTTCTTTCTCCAGAATTTCTTTCTTTTGTGGCAACAGATCCCATTTAATCTGATTCTTTTGAACCACTGAGATGTTGGAGTGAACAGGTTTATTCAGGTTCACTTTGTCAGTTGAAAAAGGCGGTAGTGTTATCAATTGACACTGGGATTGAATGCAAATATGCATCAACTTCCGTGTTTTTGTTCTACATTTTCCCTCCATCTCTCTTTGTCTTTGTTTCTCTCTTTTCTCTCCACCTCTCTCTGTCTCTCTCTCTCTCTCTGTACTTGTTTATGCTTCAGATTTTGTTGAGACAGGAACAGCCTGAAGGTTTTCCGTTGCATAAGACCGGTCTGTTGATGAGCAGTGTTATGCTCATAAGCAGTAATGTATCCTTGACACGTGATCTCCTTCCAGTTATTTGGGGAAATAGAAGTTGGCAGTAACTCTCTACCTTTCACCAACTTTTTCCCCATTCTTCATGCTTCATGTCTACACTTTCTTTCTTATTTTGCCATTCATTGCGCTCGCGGAGAGTAGTATATGTGACCACAGTGCACTTCTTCGAGTGCATTTCACATGTCAACACCATTCTCCAGTTTGTATTGCTTTAGCTCCCAGGAAGGTTTATGTTTGTGTTATTGTCAGTGGTTCAGATTTAATTATCCAGATAACAGCACGGGGCAGCTTTTAATCAACCAACTCAGAGATCAAATCTACTGATTAATAACATCATTAAAAATTGTAAATTATAATGGGAATAAACAGATTTTGATACAGAGCTCAGTAGTTACAGATATAAGAGCAACAACAACAGACTGTTCAAAAGCAGTACGTCATCTGTTTCATATGCACCTGATAGACCAGTTCTGTAAGTGCTGACATAATTGTTTTTAGTTCCTGAACCAGTGCGCTTGAAAACACACGTCTCTATCATAGTAAATGTGTGTGTTTCACATGTAATCACAACAATAATTCCTCTTCAATCTCAATTTCATACTTTGTGTAAAAAGCTTGTGGCGCACATCAGTTGTAAGTCATATAAACTCCTCCTCTAATCGAGGTATGTTTGTACCCTCAGGTGTATGCTGTAGGTGGTTACGATGGGCAGAGCCGCCTGAGCAGTGTGGAGTGTTACGACTCCTTCTCCAACCGCTGGACAGAGGTGGCTCCCATGAAAGAGGCAGTCAGCTCTCCGGCCGTGGCCAGCTGCGCCGGAAAGCTCTTTGTCATCGGAGGAGGGCCTGACGACGACACTTGCTCAGACAAGGTGGGAAACAGATGGGTGCTACTCGCTCAACCACACAATTAAGCACATAGTGATGACAGCGGAGGTCTTTTTTGTCTCGGATAAGTGTCTTTCAGTGATTATACCTTTCGAGATGAAGGGTCGTGCAAAAGCATTCAGTGGGTTGTTTGAACAGTGGCCTTTAAATTACGTTTTTTGGTTGGGAGAACAATTAAAAAGCATGACAAAGAAAAAGTTCACAATGTAAAAAGTTTAGGGCTTTTTGCTTTATGGGAAAATACATTCTAAATACAAATTAAACATGTATAGTATATGCTATTTCAAAGAATACAAATTAAAAGGACACATTTACACTACAAGTAAGCCAAATCAGCTGTTGTGGCCTATCCCTTGAAGATAAAAGATTCATTAATTTAAAAAAAGCTTCCTTCGTCACCAGTAACAGATGACTAAACATTTCTAGCCTCTGGCAGTTTTTTTTTTTATATGATTAAATCCATATCCTGGTCAGTCTGGTTGGTCCTGATTCAGCTAGTTTTGCTGCTTTAATTGTATCCTGATTATTATTAAGCCAATTTTTTATTGTGCAGTATTTCAGGTTTGAGTAATTGATGAAAATGCATTCATGTTATTAGATGAAAGGGACTTGTCCTGGCAAGATGCTGATGAAAACAGGGATTGGCTCAGGCAGATCAAACATTTATTGAACTGGGTTAAAGGTGAGATATAAACAGACTACACTGGTATAGCTTTGTTATATGTTGACTGACAGCATGTTGCTGATGTTTACCAAGGAGCCAGTGGTATTCGCAGGCACCGAAAATTCAGTAGAAGCTCCTTTTCCATGAAATAGATGGTATGTTTGTTATGTCTGTGCAGGTGAGAGAACATGTATCCACATGCCGAGAGGCAGTCTGGTAAAAGTTAACACAAGATGACAGACAATGTGTACCTGGCTCTACGTGGCCTAAAGGGACGAGAGTTCATGCTGGCTCCTGTTCCTTTGAGCTACTTATCTCTGGAGTCCCCCCACTGGCGTCATTCACATCGATCCTTGGAATTGGAGTGTGTTGTTCACGTTAGCTGCAGTCAGAGACAAACACTGTTGGGAAGGAAGCTATTTTAAAGACACGTGGGTGCAAGAATGCTTGGATTGTACTCGAAAACCACATAGAGTCAAGCTCAAGGCAAGCCACAGTACAGACAGTTGGTTAAACCACAGAATGAGCTACATATGTATGTTTTTTTCTATTCAACAAGTATTTTCTCCACCACATGGAGTGTTTCTTCTTCTTTCTTTTATAAAAACTAACTACATATAACTCATTGTCACAGGTTCAGTGCTTTGACCCTGAGGAAAACACCTGGTTACTGCGGGCCAACATCCCCATTGCCAAGCGCTGTATCACAGCAGTGTCCCTCAACAATCTGATCTATGTGTGCGGCGGCCTCACCAAGTCAATATTCTGCTACGACCCCGTAGAGGACTACTGGATACACGTGGTTCACACCTTTAACAAACAGGTAACAGACTAAATACAAATGCTCGAGGAAAGCTCGAGGAACAGACATTTTGAATTTTCCTCCTCTAAAGTTGCAACCTCTCATATCCCTCTCTCTCTCCCTGCAGGAGAGCTGTGGCATGTCAGTGTGCAACGGCAAGATATTCATCCTTGGTGGCAGAGGAGAGAGCGGGGAAGCAACAGACACCATCCTGTGTTACGATCCTTCCTCGGGCATCATCACAGGAGTGGCCGCCATGCCTCGGCCGATCTCCTACCACGGCTGTGTCACCATCCACCGCTACAACGACAAGTACCACAAGCCCTAAGCGTGAACGAGCACACACACAGACAGACACACGCACTCAAGAATTTTTTTTCTTTGAAACTCAAGCTCTTCAAGTTTACCCCAACACGCTTTATTAACAGGCACATTATAAGTAGCTCAGTCCACAGTGAGACTGAGTTCTTTGTTTCTCGCAGCATCATGTAGCAAAACTCATTGTGGTGCTGTGAATCTTTTGCTGTTGTGTACCGTAGTTATAGCCTTTCTGTGGAAATACTCAGTGGTTGATAATACTATTGACCTGTCTGTAGCTCGAGCTGAAGTGGAGTCAGATCCGCATGGCTGATGTGCCTTGCATTAGTAGTAACTGCACAAGGTTGGGAAGTAAGGCCATGAACATTGATCCTTTAAGACAGACCTATTAAAAAAAACCAAACTAAATTAGATATAATATTTTTAAAAAAACATAATAACCTATATATAAATTGTAATAAACAAAAATGTATTTAATTTGTTTGGAAATTGTAGATTAATTCTTTATGTTACTAGGATTACATATCCATGGTAACAATACTGTGAACTCATGGTTCATGTACCTTGCTTTTTTATAGAGGTTGTACCCATATCCCAACAAGTTTACTGAAGAAAGCAAGCATATATGTTTGATAACTCAATGAAAAGCCAAATAAGTAAGGTGAAGAAAACGACATAAACTGTAATATTTGTACACATTCTCAAAGAAAATTAAGTTTCCAAATAAAAATGTGTAAATTGTTTGCTTACATAACTGCATAATGGATGGATTTGATATTAACTCCTAATAACATTATTAAGTTTTAATAATCGATTTTATTACGATAGTGATTACAGGTAATCAGTGAACTTCCCAACACTGTGTTTTATTACTGTGCAAAGTAACTTCACCCAGAGATCGAGGTTGCTGATGAGCTGAAATGAACTCAGATAGTGCTAATGAACAAAAACAATGCCATTAGGGGAAAAATATAAAAGAAAAACCCCATAAAAAAATGAGCCATAAATGATCTGCCAGCAGAAGAAAAACTATGAATTTATTTTTGACAGATGAAAGGCTTTGCACCCACTACACTCCATGCAAATACATACATGTGGAACGGTACAGCAAAGTACTGGCAAAGATCATAAAAAAGTCCCTAATTTTTTTAACTATTTTCCTTGATACTGACAATGACCTGAGAAAACATGGAAAACAGTCAACCAGCTGTTCTTCAACAGAATCAGGGTGCGAGGGTTATAAGTACAAGTTGCTCTAACCCATTGACCGAGGTTAATAGAAGAGATAAAGAGCGGAGGCTTTACAAAACATTGGATCATAGCCACTGTCAATTCTGCCCTCCTACTTCCTTTTTTATCACATCCCTCCACTTATCACCCAGTTCCACTTCCCCTGTGCGTTTCCCTTTCCATCACCTCACATTTTGATATCTCCTCTAAGCTTTATTTTTGCTCCATTTTAATTATTGTTATACACTCATTACTGACATTTTTTATTTTTTACATTATTAAGTTATACTTGTTTGTCTTTTTTATAATTGGATGTTTACTGTATTATAAGTAGCTTTAGTGTGTATTTCATATCAATGTTAGTTCTTTGGTGTACTGGGCTTGCGGGTGGTTTTTGTAGATGTGAGAAGCCTTTGTAGATCAAACTCGAAGACTGCTCTGAATAAGTGGTGTGCATGTTTGGTGTGTTTGTTTGTGACTTTTACGACTCGGTCTGGACGTGTTGGAGCCAAGGAGGTTTATCAAGGAGTTCTAGTGTAAGCATTGCACAACTGCTAACTTCTATTGACAGAGGTTTTCACACTGATGGTGGCACCGCTCACCTGTGCACTTACATGTAAAGTTGTAACTCGGGAGAACCATAGATACCTCCAGGTGTGTATGTTGCTGTGTCTCAATTCAGAAAAGCTTCCATGTTGTACACTTACTTGCATGTACGTGGATTTCAACAAACCGAACATAGCTGTTGTGCATTTACCAAAAACAATGATCCCAACATTTTTCATCTTCTTTGAAATGACAAATTGCAACTGGATGGATAATGGTCTAATGGCTGAATGACGCTCTGTGAAGTTACAAAGTATTGTGATGCAGCAGAGATGTCCTGGGCTTCAAATTGTACTCAGTTTTGAGCAAAAAAAAGAATTTTGTTTGGTACCGATCCTATCAAAAAATAGATATATTTTTAAATTAAAATGTTAATGATAATTCTCTCCAATGTCTTGAATCATTTCTCATTGCATATCAATCAAATATTTGCATAAGTATGGAAGAACATGAATTTAGACCCAGCATGTGTGCGTGTGTGTGTTTACTTGTCAGCTAAGGTGGTGTGTGTAGCAGTGCTACACCTCACATGGGGGGGTTGACAAAAATGAATGCGAAGGAATTTGGTTGGTGTGGCTCTTGGTCAGTAAAAGTCACCTTTTACTACAGTAGGCATTGATAGACTAGAGATATTGCTGTGAATACAACTTTAATATGTTTTCTTTGTTTAACATGTATTTAAATGTATCTTTTTCCTGGTTGCATATTGAATTTTCTGTAACTGAGAGCCCCAAGTGTGCACTTTGACAGAATCCTGTTAAATGTAGAATTATATGACAATGTTTTTCCTTTTTTTACTGTATCAGTAAATGTTCTTTGCTTTCATGTGACGTATGGTAGAGACAGTAAAAGGGCCTGTCAGCTCCTCCTGTTGGCCAATACCTGCTATGGTTCTGATAGTCCAAGAAAAACAACAGAAAGTGCTGCAAGAGAACAATATCAAGACTGAGTAAGAGAGTTTTGAATTTGCAATTTGGGTTAGACAGATGGGGATGAGTGTTTACATTTGTTACTGCCTAACAATCTGTAACTTCATACTACAAAGGGATGGAACATCAGAAATATTGCTTCTGTCTGTCAGTCACAATGACAAACACAGGCAGGGGGGTTTCAGTTTAAACCGTCCTCCAGGCATTTTCTTAGAAAGATTAGCTCAGTATCGCTCCTTCAACAGAAACACAGGCTGGAAACAAAACATCCTCAGGCCTGTCCACACTCCTTGACATAGGTAGCATGCTGAGGGGTAACTCAGGGGGCCAACAAGAGGAGGCTGAGGGCCAAGAATGTGTTAAAGAGTTAGAGGGAGTTAGATAAATAGTGAGAGAGAGAGAATTTGAGTGTGTGTGCGTCTGTGATTTCACTGAGTATTTACACATAACAACACGTTATGTTGATTTATTGATTTTCATTATCAGCTATGTAGAGGCCTTCATACAATGTTTGCTTTGATAAGATTATTTGTTGTTTTTGTCGATAGATTTTTTATTTCTTTTGATTGTTGTGGTGAGTTGTGGGACTGTTTGTTGCTGAGATCATTTGACTCCCACGTGCTAATGGCATGCCTTAAATCCAACCCTGAATAGCTGAGCGAAAAAAATTGATTAATGGATTTGGATATGAACGCAGAAATAAGCCAAAGTGGATTAGATTCAGGCCCAAAGGTTACTTTGCTGAAAAATGCCAATGGGTAAATTTTGCTTGCATGCAAGATGGGGGCTTTAATGTGTTAATTGCAGAATGCTGCCCTATGTGCCTTAATAAAAGAATGATGAGTGGGGAATTACATTTTGATATAACGTTTTCTTATTGTATGTATGATGTGATATTTTAACGCTGCTTTCTCCTCAAAGGCTCCTTGTCTAACTGCGAGAAAGCTCTGGATTTTTTTAAAAACTGCAGAATGTTGAAATGTAATGGATGACTTGTGTAAGAGAAACATCAATAAAGTTTTTCTTTCCTTACAAACACTTGTTGCCTGTCTCATCACTAAAGTAATTGTTTGAGAATGGAATAATATGAAACATATTTTATAAGGTACACGGTTAACAGAGTTTAGAGGCTAGATATTTTATTGTAATTGCACATGAACTGCACACAGAACGGTACATCAAAGTACTGGCAAAAAAAACTATGTTCCTTGATACTTACAATGACCTAAGAAAACATGGAAAACAGTCAACCAGCTGTTCTTCCACAGAACCAGTAGTTATAGGTACAAGTTGCTGTAACCCATTGAGCGAGGTTAATAGAAGAGATAAAGAGCGGAGAATGTCATAGATTTTTAGTTAACAACCAACAACAAGAACTGCAATCTGAATTCATATCTACAATCTGCTCCATACGTCTAATGAATCTTTTATTTCATCAAGGGATGAATCAATCATGTTGTTGATGTTTTAACGAGCCATTGTGTTGAGCATGAAAACAGCATATAAAACCAGCTACACTGTTTCAAGCTGCGATTGAGCAACTCATGTTGCAATAAACAACCATAAGGACTTTTTGTCTTATGTGGTGATTTATATGCTCCATATTATGGTTCGGTTTCATGAAAACCACAAACATTCTTCGCACAGATTCCTATGGGCACAATGTCTCTGCAGTGCCACGAAACAATGTTGAAAAGAATTTGGCATTCTTCAATTACACACTATTCACGCACTCTCACAGATAGGAATGCACTGTATATCTAAGTACGTGTCAGTTCATTAATCTTGTTTATAAGACGTTTGACAATGGCAACAAACTGTCACCTCACGCCCACATGCATCCTGGTGCAAGCCACTAACAGACATGACTTAATAAACAGGGTACAGTGGATGGCTTCATTCTTATCGTCTTGGTAAAGAGGATAGACTTGAAAAAATATGTAAAAATGATTTACTTTTGAATTGCTTCATCATACAGCCATATAGTAATGCACACTAACATACAACAGACAAGGAAACTATGTAGTCTATGTGAAGCATCTCTTGGCAAATAAGCCCCCTTTTTTAATAAATGTTGCCAAAGAGAGGGTTTTTTGTGTTTGTTTTTTTTAGTGCAGATCGAGGTTCGGAAAGCTAAACATGGAACTCTGCAAAAGAAAAGATAAGATTAGGCTTTATTGTCACCTTTATGACAGGTTTGTCTAGGCATTTAAGAGAAGAGAAATTAGGAAAATAGACATTTTTTTTAGAATTGTGAATCAATTAAGTTAATGAATTAAAGTTAATAAATGTGAGATTAATAGCAGTAATACACTATCCTAACTTAAAAGCAAACATAGTGCATGTGTGCAAGAAACAATTTTCTGTTTAGGTATAATTTTGCTATACTAATATGGGTTTTTCAGTGAATCAGTCATAAAAAGTCTGATTACAGTGTAGCCAATTACCTGAACTTTTTGTGTCACTCTCAACTCTCTCTAATCTTAAAACCATAAAGATATTGTTTGTTATTATAATAATCAAGATGATGGTGTTATTGAATACCTGATTTAATTAGTCCATGTGTACATTTTCTTGTGTCATTTAATATATATATTTTTTTAATCTCTTCTCTACTGAGTTTTCTACTTAAATCACCCAGTTTATTTGGAAGAAGGAAAAATCTTTTCGAAATTATACATCTTTTCCCCCTGAACATCTGACTGAGTATACAACTATTTTTTGTATACTTTCCTTTTTTTTAAATACTTTTTTCATGTGTTGTGTATGCTGTGATTGTTTAACTGATTCTTTCTTTTTTAGCGCAGCATCATGAAGATAATTCTGAAAGTTATATATATATAATGGTTATTTTTTTTAATACATTAATGACAAAAAAGGGGATACTTAGTCTTAAAATAAATACAGAAAGACAATGAATATTATTCCCAGCGTGTTCCTGAGCCTCACCATGTATTTTGTTGACTTAGTGGACCCTGGTGGCTGTTTTGGTGAATTACAAGGCTAACTATCTATCACTTAGCTTACTGTTCCACCTCGAGATTTAGCAATTTACTAAACACAAGTGTGTAAAATGAATATAGTATAACGCAAAGGATATGCTCTCACTGAATTAAAACACACGCATCACAAAGAAACGTTGCTCCAGAGCACAGGGCACTCCAGTAAGTTTGCATTTCAAACGGATTAAATCGTTGTCTATAAATGTGTGCTAACGTTAGCTAAATTAGCAAAGGATAGCGGTTGGCTAAAGTAACTGTGGTGCTCCCTATACGGGCGGTAGGTGCATCATTTTCGAACACAGACTTCGCGTAACACAGTCTGGTAGCGTAACGTTTAATACTGTGGTTTAAACTACCTGGAGGCTATGGTTTTATTTAAAAAGGACCCAGCACTTTGAAACAGTGGTTTGTAGGGACGGTCTGCTAAGCTGTATTAGCATAACTAGCCAGCTAGCTAGTCAGTGCTCAAGTTAGCTGTGTGCATTAGCTTCTCTGCTAGCCGGCTAATTCAATGCTAAGTACCATCACAACTGGTCATGGGAGCATGGATGTGACTAGCTAACATTAGCTGTTTTCATATGCATCTTTCCTGATTGATTCTTTGTAGGCAGCCATGTCAGGAATTAAAAGGAAAATAGAAGGCAATGATCCCGACTATGATGACATCTCGCTGGTCCAAAATAGTAAGAGAAACAAAGCGGCTGAACATAATGGTAAGTTCATGATCTGAATCCTGAGACTGTACACCTGCATTACAGGTTGTGATAGCTAACAGGTAACTGTTCTTGGGCGATTTTAATATGTTCCTTCTACCTTGTCAGCCCGAGAAGCAGCAATACAGAAGATTGAAACCATCATCAGAGAGCAGTTTTCTTTGGAGATGAAGAACAAAGAGCACGAGATAGATGTGATAAGTCAGGTATCTGGAGTATACTGGAAAAGTGTCTTTTCTTCATTTCATAAGTCTGTATTTTTCTTGTTTTGAATCAGTAATTCAGAAAGAACTGTGATGATACTGAGAGTTACTTACATATTTTTACTTCTATGTTTACAGTATAAAGCAGAGCATTTGATTTATTGTCTTCCATTATTTTGCAGCGACTCAATGAAGCCAGGAGGATGATGGATAAGCTAAGGGCATGCATAGTAGCCAATTACTATGCCAACGCTGGACTGACTAAGCTACCAGAGGTAAATTCCCATATATTCACACTCAGATAGCAGTCAGCTGCTCTGATTCATTGGTATGGTACAGTAGCAGCAATGCCCATTTCCTCTGTGTCCTAGCACGCTTCAAAGAGTGATCCTGCTGTGCTGAACCATCCAGCCATCCGCCGCTTCCTGGAGTCCCCATCCCGGTCTTCTTCCCCTCTCAACCAGGGCTCTGAGACTCCTTCTCTGGCCCACTCAGAGTCTGAGTCCCTCTCACAACAGGGAGAGGGAGCTGAGAGGGATGGCGAGGGAGCATGGAGAGAGGACGGAAGCAGGCAGGAGCGCAGACCAGGGCGCAATACTGGCAAGGTCAGCTCAACTTTCAAAGATGAGAGATTTGTCATTTGATGGATGCAAAATAGGGGATACCCTGCCTATTTGATGATTCAATATAAGGAGCCTGATTCGAACCTCACAGTTGAATCATGTGGTAATGGAACAAAGGATTACTCTATTTGGGCTAAAAGGGGGCTGAATGTCTGATTTTACATATAATTGTTTGTTTACTCATAAATCATGATATATTGTCTGGTTTGGTATAAATATCAGCCCATTAATATTATAGCTAATAAAGCTTAAACAGGGGGATTTGATTAGGCAGATTATTAGCCGGGACACGCTAAACGCAAAGTGTTATCAGCATTAATCTTGCATCTTTTTATCTTACTTCAAGTATGTAATGTTCTCCATTATTTGTCATAGGACACATTTGGCGTGCCGATGTCCTCAGGAGCAGAGCAGAGGGTGACCTACCACACCACTGGAAATGAAGCCTCTAGACTCTATGCAAAAAAGACAATCGTAGTGGGGAACGTGTCCAGGTAATTTGCCAAACAAGCAGAAGTTTTACTCACTCATCTTTCTCATTTAGCATACTGTAGAGCAGGTCTTCGGAGGCTAGGAACCTCTCAGGAAGTAATGGGTCTCTTTATATGACCGCAGAAAAATCCCATTTGTCTATTTTTCTTCTTCCCCTTCAATTGTTGTTACGTTTTATATGAAATGCTTTGTAAGTTTTGTAGGTTTTAGTTATTAAGTCACAAACAGACATTCCTTTATTTGGACAGGGCCCCTAGCCAGAATGTTTGAAAGTCACAATCATAACATCAGAGTTTGTATTTAGTTGTTTAGTCTTAGCCTTTTAGAAGGAATTTGAAAAGTCTGTCAGTATGTGAAATCTATTAATAAGAAATAAGCCACACATTGACTTCAGCTTTGGACCTTAGATGTATACGTGAAAATGGGCGAAGCAACTTGCATCCTGTGTCTGTGTCTACGCTGACAAAATTCATTTAACATAAATGCCAAATCATTTAAAGTATAAACATTTTTTGAAATACAGGCATGGGAGGCAGGAAAAATAACTCAGAATGGTTGTAGAATTTATTGCATGAAAGTTGACCGGACTACAAGGAAAATATGTTTGTATATGACACGTGAAAGGTTCAATGTAAAACATTAGATGAACTGTGCACTAGAGGGGTTGTTGTTTTGACTGAAGTTACTTCCCCTTTTTTAAACCCTCTCTTGTTTTTTTCATGACTGTGCACTGAGGAGCTGAGCCACAATTCGGTTTGCTACAAGTCCAGTCTCGAAACAGTTGCATCAAGAAACATACCATTTTACTTCATTTCCCCTCGGGCCTGAGTTGATCCAGAAAACTGGCAGTTCCTCGAGACCTCATGGTTCGAAGTAATATGAAGCACATGTTAATTCTAGGAAACCTGATTGACAAGGACCATGTAGCGTGAGCACTAAATATCTCAGGACTAAATGGGATAGCCATTTCTCACGTGCTACAGTTCATAATACATAATCAAAAAGGCTTGAACCTGACACATGTAAATTAAGGTAAATGGCATGATGAGTGGTGAAGTCAGCTGTCAGCTAATGTATCATATCATTTATTTCACCATTCTTTGTAAAGCTTATGCATAAATTATTTTAATCATTGTAATTATTTTGAATAATTTATATTGAACTTTTGCTTGTGACTCATGCAGCATGTCCTCCCTTAAATCTTCTGTTTTACCTCTTATCTTACCTCTCTTCACTATACATTATCCCTTTATGTACTTGCTCTAATTCTTGATTCCGGGTTCTTTCTCTTTGTCTTTCACCCTCAGGTACATTCCCCCAGATAAGCGGGAAGAAAATGACCAGTCCACCCATAAGTGGATGGTGTACGTCAGAGGCTCCAGGAGGGAACCCAGCATCGACCACTTTGTGAAGAAAGTCTGGTTCTTCTTACATCCCAGCTACAAACCCAATGACCTAGTGGAAGTCAGGTTAGTGTGTGCCTGTTTTTCTTCATGTTTGACACAGATAAAGTGCGTGTAAGCGCTCCTCAGTCATGCACACCTTCTCTGATACAGACAGGGCTCATCTCTCGTCGTCTTGTTTTTTTGTGGTTACCTCTGCCAACAGTACAAGTCACAAAGATAGGGACAAACTGGCTCCAATAAGGTTTCCTCTTGCGTGTTGTGTTGCCCATAGTCACAATGTTTACTTCTAACCTTTTATTATTGTTATTCTAGGTTAGTAGTTTGCCCCACCTCTTTCCACACTCCACTTGCCAAACCGAAGGAAGTAAGGAAACATTTTTAGATAATAACACCTGGATGCGACTGTCCTTATCATTAGCTGACGTTTAATGAAACGACTCCAAGTGTGAAAACAACCTGTTGATATTCACATTGTGTAACTCAGACTCAGTAGTCAACAGACTGTAATGAAAATCCTTTAATAAATAAACAGCGCCCCTTTGTGGCTATATGATAATGCAGATCATCCAGCCTTGTTCCCTTTAGTCTTAGAATGATATTTGTGATATTTTGTCCAGTAATCTAAAAAAAGACACATTCATTACAGGTTGTACACACACATCACTAAATGGGGTATGTGACGTCATTAAGTACACAGTGAGTCAGACTATAAGTCAATATCAATATGACTAATAGTTGTCACACCTACACAGTGTAGTCACTCAGAGAAACATGCGTTTTTAGGTGTTTGCCTTAGCCCAAAGCACTGAGGTGTGTTTACAGTTTCCTCTTGGATTTTTCCAGCCTCATGCTGAAGCGCATGAGTTCATTCTGTGCCGCAGGAATATATTGAGTTTTTTCTTTGGTACCAGAAGGGTTGTAGACATGTATTTGTACACAGCTGTAGATGTTGAACTATGTTTAAAGAAATGCTTCAAGACTTCTTGGGTCTCCTCTCATCTCTTTCTCAATACTTTCCTGTCTCACCTATACCACCTGACTTCTTCTCTAATAATGCAACCTGCAAGAATGATATCAAATAATTCCAACTGGGCATTTTCACATTTCTCATACAGGAGACCATACTTGCATCTCTTGCTTTTAACATTTACACAGCTAACCTCAGATTCATCATCAGCCTTGGTTTTCTTGACCAACTAGCTTACCAAACTCATCTGAAACTTGAACATGTGTTCAACATTTTGACATCATTGAGAATTAGTGGAGATTACTGTTGTCCCAAAGATTACATTAATTAATAAAACATACATTTTCTACCCCGGGACCCGCCCTAATATGCGTTATGATGCGTCTCTTTGTCAGTAGCAAGACCAGCAGCAGAGCCTTTGTTACCACCAGATGAGCTTTTGAACAACCAATAACAGAATGCTAAACAGCGGCGGTGTTCAATTTATAACCCTCTAATTTAATTAGGCTCTTGACTTAAGGCCAAGGTCATATGTACATGCCTGTATATTGTACGATATTGTCGGTTGTGTTTACATGCTTGTTTGATTACATAAGTGGAGTGTGACTGTTAATCGCAGTTCTTTCTGAGTCAATCCAACAAAAGTATTTATTGTTACAGGCTTACTCCCTTGTCCCTGACTCTGGCTGCCTAAAGTAGAGATAGCGAGTTTGCGCTTGGAGAGTTTCTATAAAGCAGCGGTGCAACTAGGGGAAATTCTGGTGTAGATTGGTGTCGCACAGTTCATTTAGGAGACATCTAGAAGGAACAGAACTTTTTGCCCCGGGTTCTGTGGTTAAGATTTCTTATTTTAGTATTTCCTCCTCTTAAAGCGGCAGAGGATTTAAGTTTGCCGATGGCTTCTGAATAAATGATCTCTTTCATCAGTCAGCAATCCTTATCCTGAGCTGTAGCCTCCTGGCTGTTTCAGCTGACGAGGCAGTCATGTTGCCGTAGCAGCTGTTCATAAGCTCCCTCTGACTGACTCAAGTCTTCATTCCCAGTGAACCCCACACAGGCCCAGTGCTCTCGACACAGCTTGAATGTAGATGAAGGGATGAATGAAAGCACGAGAAAACAAAAATGCATCACTCATAGGGTACTTTAAGGTAGACACATAATATGCATGCACACACACATGCCCTTGTCAATGCTGGTAGTCAGATCAGTTCTGTTGTGTGGGGATCAAAACCTCAAGCTTCAAAAGGGGAGAAGATAAGAGGCATTCAAGTCATTGATTTTAACAGATTCTTTAAGGGATTTTTTGTGTGCAGGATTTACATAATCACCGAGTGCAGTTTAAAGTGAATCCATTGTATTTGTTTTTGCCAATTTAAGTGGATTTCATTAGTTATGTTTTTGCCAAATAAACTAGTATAAAGGGCTAGTTTAGACCAAATTTCACACAAATGTCTAATAAGATCAAATGGTGAATAATCATAGGGGAAAAGGGGAAACTTCTCTGTTACATCATGATATTCTGTGAAATATTCTGCCCATTATTCAACCCCATAACTCAATAATAGAAGCTGAGTTCTTTTGGTGGATCCTGAATTGGTGACGCCAATCTTGATACTGTCGTGATTATATAGATCTTCTGAGCTGCCGGGATGAACGTGTGTGTGTGAAGCACCCTTGTATCAGAGTTTAGAGTGTAGCTTCTTTGCAGCAACATCCATATTTAAAGCATCGTCTACTCTCATGAGACATATGAGTCTGGACAGACATTGACGTTAATTGCAACTTGACTGATTTGCAGAGGCATACAAGTCCAAGGTGTTAGTTCGGGTTTTGTTTTTTTCTCTTTTTCTTTAAATTCATTGTACTGCATCCTCCACTTATTGTTTTTCTCCCACCTGATTTGTATTTTGTAGACTTAAATTGGGCTTTTTGCATGTGTTTGTTCTCAGTGAGCCTCCCTTTCATTTAACACGGCGCGGTTGGGGCGAGTTTCCTGTGAGGATCCAGATCCACTTCAAAGACCCTCGCAACAAACGTATTGACATCATCCACCAGCTAAAGGTCAGACCACATCACGAACCACACACCATCAATCAGCTTGTTTTCCTCTTCAGACTGAGACAGTATCTTTCCACATGAAGTTTTAACAGAGCCTTAAATAGACGTCCTGGGGTGTTTTATGTCCTTTGTGTTTGTGAAGACTTCTGTACTGTAAATTGCAAATTAGGTAATGATAAT
>CAFUXE010000004.1:10417-42727 GCA_903364295.1 Serranus cabrilla | reverse complement strand
GACAATTAAACATCCAGACAATTTAAATTAATTGTCAGCAACATTATGAGTAAGCATCTATAATGTATTGGACTATAAATAGTGATGATAACTCATTTATCCACTTTACTACCTCTACTTTCTAAGCTAAACTCAATAAAAGTCTTTAGTATTTTGAGCTATCTATTCTTTTCCTACAGCTGGACAGAACGTACACTGGGCTGCAGACACTCGGGGCAGAAACTGTAAGTTATAAATGTTTGCTTTGTTTCCTGCAGTGATTTTTTTTTTCTCTGAGCTTTGCCCTGAAAGAGAGCCTATATTTGTTCCAGGTGGTTGATGTGGAGCTCTATAGGAACTCTCTTGGGGACGACTACATCCCTCAGCCCTCTTCCTCCAAGGTGACTCACAGAGCAGCCAGCCCTACGTTGGCCACCTCCCTGGCCCAAAGTTATGGACGCTCCAGTTCTCCCATCTCGCATGATCCAAGTGTGGACAAAGGTACACACACTGAAACATTCACTGTGAAAACATGTATTTACAGAGCAGTAATTATAGGTCTCGCTAGCAACTCTATGGAACAATGTTTTCACAGGTTGGTCCCCTTTTTGTTTGTATGAAAACCCTCATGCAGGTGATACGATGCACAGCCCTGCTGCTGGTTTCATCCTGCTTTGTTTTAAGATGCAAAGAAACATAACAGTAATTTGCACCAATAAGGACAGTGCAGCAGACAACTGCAGGCTAGAAAGCAGGGATGTAACTATGCAGGATTTGGATTTTTTTAATAGGCTCTGCAATTGCTACATGGGGTACATGTTTGATGCATTATTAAATGCATTTTTTAGGCTTCAAGGATACACACAGTTCGATTTGTTGAGAACCTCAAAGTGAACATCACTTTAGATTGTTTGATCTCATCAGCTGATTTTCATTTTGTTCAACCCTACCAGAGCAGGATTCAGTGATGTCATGGTCTCCCTTGTACTGGATACATTATAGTTTTACATACTTAACTCTGTCACTGAACATGTGTCTTGACTCCAGATGTGGTTGAAAGAGAGTATAAATGAAAGATGCTATTCCCTTTCCTTGCAGGTTTCATCAAATCGGAGATGGGGCGGTCTGCAGGTGGCCATAGCTCCAGCCTCACTGCTGGTGAACGCACCCCAACCCGACCCAAAGTCAGTGACAGGATCACTCTGGGATCCCATGGCAACTCTGCCTTTCAGCCTATCACAGCCAGCTGTAAGATTGTCCCACAAGGACAGCCACCCAGCCCCGCTGAGTCTCCGGGGAAATCATTCCAACCGATCACCATGAGTTGTAAAATAGTTTCAGGTAAATGTCTCCACCCAGTGGCCACTTAAATGTGCTTGTAAAGTATGTTGTCTAAAAGCCTGTAGGAAAAAACCCCATAGAAAACCACTTTATTTAAGGTTTTATGCAGGTAAAATATGAACTCCACTATGAAACGCTGATGTCTTCATGTGAAGTTTGTCAGAGTTCCAGTATTCGCACCATTGTTCTGTCTTGTGTTTTGTTCCCTGGCATTGATGCTCATTCTTCATGCGGTGTAATTATTTCAAATGCACCTATTGTTAGGAATATGCTGTACTGCTCAGCAGGGAACAAGGCTTCTCATGAGTTCCTTCAGGCACACATTTGCTGTTCTAGGCAAAAAATTGCAAAAACGATCTCTGCAGAAAATTACTTTATCTGGCCTATCTGAGTGGTCTAAATCATCACAAATTCAGTAAATTCAAGTGACATCATTGGTAGGCGAGTGGAACAAAGGCCACAAGGGGAAATAATAGACTTTTTCATAAATTATATATATTTAATTAAAATTCCAATTATCCATCTAAAAGCCTGTGTTCTTTCTTCCCCGCAGGCTCTCCCATCTCCACCCCGAGTCACTCCCCGCTGCCTCGCACACCCACCACCTCCACCCCTGTCCACAACAAGCAGAGCTCCTCATCAGTCCTGAATAACCCTTACATCATTGTTGACAAGCCCGGTCAGGTGATCGGCATGGCTTCCTCATCCGCAGCCTCCACAGGTACACATCTCCTACTCAGTGTCAAAGTGCTGCTTGAAATCGGAAGTGGACCTGCAGCAAAATCTGGAAGCGGTGTCTGAGCCACCCACATAGAATATAAATATGGCTATGAGGAATGCACTCCATAGCAGAACAAATGATGAACAATACCCTCTTAACTCTACCTTACTCTTTCTCTGTTTCTCTCTGGATTTTTGTACTTTTTTCTTGCTTGTCCTCTTTCACCCCATTGCACTTTCTTTAGCTCTCTCCTGTTTTTCCTCTGTCTCTATCGGTTCCTGTGCTTCTCTTTTGTTCCTGTTTTGCACTCACAAAGTATGACGTCTGGTGAGCCAGCAGGATGATTGCTGGATGAGAGGTTACCATGGTGATTGAGCTGCTGTGTTTAATGGCCAGATTAGGAGGATGAGACCCCACGCTCACATCAAGTGTCGTATGTGTTTGTGCGTGTATTTCCCCATGAACAAGGTGTGCAATTACATGCAAAGATGAGTGCGCTGTCAGATAAAGCAATTGTGCACTTTATCTGTGCGTCACTCCATCATGGAGCAGAGTCATCTTACATCACCAAGGCTATTGCATTTACTTGCTCACATCAGCAGCGTCAGTTCATATTCCACTTAGGAGCTCTTTCCCCTAGATTGCTCACTCTTTCTCGCCCACTCAGCCAATCCCACTCTTCCTCCACAAATGCATAGCTCAACCAGATCTGGCAGCAGAGCTGGAGTGCCAGTAAGTGATGTTTTATCAAGCTGGATGATGTGGGTGTTGTGGCTGATTCACCAATCCTGGGTTAAAACAAATTTTAATGTCGTCGGTAAGGTACGGAACTTGGTTGCACACTTTTAACACCCACGCTGAGCAACTCTTGACAGGGAAATGTCACCTTGCTCCATAATGGCCTTGATGCCTGTGGAACGGATGGCAGACACTGCAGTAAAGCATGAGTAGTATGGTCATCTCCCTCATGACTTATTGTGTTTGTTTTTGTGTAAATTATTCCACAGGAAGCCCCTCAGCCAAACAGTCTGTTGCTCAAGGCGCTCGATCTCCAGCCCCTAAAGTTCACACGGGCACCTTCCTCTCCTCAGGGGTGAAGGTGAGTTGGTAGAGTCTGAATGGTGTCACCCTTTAACATGAAATATTATGATATTAAACTCTTTTTACTTATCTGTTCCCACTACTGTGAAGTGTCTGTCCCTGTAGTATCTGTATCTTTAACAAAGCAGGGTGGTATTAATAGTAGGCCAGGGTGCTATCTTCAGCAGATGTGAGTGCCTTGGCAAGCTATTTAAATGGGACATCACTCTAAAGATAGGAGGGGGTGCAGGGAGCTTTGCAGAGAGAATTGCATGGTTCTGTTTCACTCAGTGTCAATACCCCGCTGTAAAATCCTCCCACTCCCACATGCTCATCAGCCCGTCATCATCTACAAAGAACATAATAAGATTTAACTTAAAATTTCTGTTTTATCACAGCGGTGCTCTCATTGGCTCAGATTCCACAGTTGTAGACTGCTGGCGCCTGCTGTGGCGTTAAAGGCCAGGGCAGATGGGGACAGATGGGGAATATAAAAACATCTCTCTGATGAATAAGTGATGATGCTGATTTTCAAAAATCTGTTTTAGGCAACACATCTCTTTCCACTGCTTTGTACTCAACTGCCTGGAACCTATAAGGGAACCTTAATCAGTCAAAATGTATCATTAATCATTAAATTATGCTTTTTTTATTAGAGAGTAAAATTTACACCAATTACTGCTACAGTATCTACAACCTGTTGGGGTTTTGAGGCAGAACGGCTTTGTTGTTACAATCCTTCTCTCCTTGTGAACTCACTTTTTTTGCAGGTTATTATCAAGCAGGAGCCAGGGGAAGTTTCAACACAGCAGCAGCAGATGGTTTCCACAGTAACCAGCCAGCAGCAACCTGCTGCTACAGCAGCACACCAGTTTGTCGCAGTGAAGGGAGGTCACATGATCTCCATGTCGGCCCAGAAACAAGCAGGAGGGTCCACAGGGGCCACAACTAGCAAGGTCAGTCCCTCCTGAGTACAGGAGCAAAAGATGTTAATAGTGATATACACACGTCATCAAAAGTAATTCAAAAACTTAATTTGGCACATCTCTCCCTTCTAGATGTTAGGCATCCCTGTTAGCTCAACGCTTCAGTCTGCGGTCAAACAGGTGGCTATTAGCAGCGGACAGATACTGGTTGCCAAAGGCAACCCTTCTGTCTCCAAGGTGATGGGTGGGAAGCAGGTTTTGGCTCAGGGAGTCGCTAAAGCCATTGTCAGCGGAGCCAGCGGCATCTCTGGTCAGCAAGCTGCTGCTAAGGCGGCTGGTGGCTCAAGTGGCAAGAGTGGAGGTCAGAGTTCACACACACACAAACACATGATGCAACGGTTCACTTTACACTAAGTAATTGCACAGTTGTTCTCATAACAATTTTTAATTCCACAAAAAATAAAATGTGACATGCACATTATAAAGTTATTACTTATTCTAAAAATCATTTTATGACTCAAATGTGTGGAGCCTTTTGTTTACATTAGCTTGGACCAAAGCAAATTAAAATTTGTTCATATTGATAAATATTTGCAATACAATTTCAGAGATGGTTGATTGTTTTTTTTTTTTGCATATGTCCTTAGTGATGGCTACTCTTCAGCTGCCAGCCAACAACTTGGCCAATCTCGCCAATTTGCCTCCAGGCACCAAGCTCTACCTTACCACCAACAGTAAGAACCCCTCGGGAAAGGGCAAGCTGCTTCTCATCCCACAAGGAGCTATCCTCCGAGCCTCCAGTTCAAGTGAGACATCCTACATCAATATTTTTAAGACTCAAGAAGTCTGTCTATCTGTTTGTATGTCCTCCAGTTTACTTGACAACAGTTCCTCGAGTGAACTTCATACTTGGCGGGTTAATTGCTGAGGAACCAAGGAATTGCAGTGTCGAGTGTGAGCTCTTGAGATATATGGGACATATTTATTTGTAGTGCATTACAAACAAACTGTAGTGTACTGAGAGCTACAGTGCATTCAAGGACAAGGTGTGTATACTAATACTAAACCATGTCAGGGCAGGTGTATTTCTCAGGACTCAGGAAAGCGCAGTGTAAAGTTGGATGAGTGGTTCTTGAGAGAGCTGCAAGCTTTTGCATGGCACTGCTCTGAGCTTTTTTAAAAAGAGTTATTTAGCCTTCACCTCCTCCCTTCTTCATTCTGGTTTTCAGTCACATATTGTCAAGCTCATGGAAGTGTGAGGTTTAAAGAGATTTGAGCGTTTGCAGGTTTTAAGAATGTCTAGTCGGTGTATTTTTTGTGGCCTTAAAATGCTTAACATGAGCCATCAGATGACTCCGTGGGGTTAAGTTTAACTTCCTGGACGCTTCAAAGGACTCATGTACTCTAACAGACATATTGACGCAATGTCATGACCTCAAATATAATACAACCTCCACTTTAAAAGGTGTATCCTGCTGTCTTCACTTTTTAATATGAAGCTGTGGGTGACTCAGTATCCGGGGTTAGTGTCCCAACCAAATCAGTTACGCCCTGACTCTTTCCTCCATGCCTCAAGTTGTAGACAGCCGTATCAAAAATGTTATGGCTCTCGGCTCATCATAAAGTTTGGCAAGAGTAAGAAATCCACTTCCGAAGTGACTCTCCAATTTGAGGCATGCTGGTGGCAGTAACAGATTTTGGCTGCTACACTACCTTCTGGACAGTGAGTCAGTCATAGTCATCTGTTTCCTTCTGCTGTTTGTTTAATGTGTACTGGGAGCTAGAATCCCTCACACAGAAAACTTCCTATCAAAATTCCAATGAGATTGAAGAGATTAAGCAGCATCCCATATTTTATCTAAAACCAATAAACCAACATTACCCTGTATAGCTTTGCTTCAGAATTATTTATCCTAAGTAAAATATGCTTTTACCTATTTAATGAACAGAAGATGATCTGTAATCTGGGATAAAGAATAACAGGATTGTTTTTCAGATTTCCGACTGATGTGTATGTGGCTGTCTGTAATTTAGGTCAGCAGTCCCAGAGCAGCTCATCCGCAGGCGCTGGGGGCTCTCAGACCTCCTCCTCCTCCTCCTCCTCTTCAAGCAGCTTGCCTTCCAACCTCTCCTACACATCCTATATCCTTAAACAGACCCCACAGGTGAGCAGAAATGCACTTACACTACAATAAAAACCTTAGAGACATTTACTATACTGCCCTTTTAAAAAATCTCTTTGATGTCTTGTGTGTTGTTGTGGATTCAGCATCAGTATTTATTTGCCGGCATGTTTTGAGCAGAAGTACTTCATCAAAGTCGGCAGGAAAATGAAGGTGCTTTGCACATTTAATATTCATCCCCACAGTTACAAAAAAACAGATTTTAGATTTTATTCCCTTATGGCATGATCGCACATGCACAGGCTGCAAATGGGGTCTCTTTTCCTCAGTGAATCTCAGATTTTTTTGTATTCTAGTAGAGTTTGAGCCTGGTGTGTTCTTAATTAGACACATTCATTATAGCAGCATTGATCCTGCAGTCAGCTTTAGAACAGTGCTGTCGGTGCATTTAGCCAACAGCATATAATGAAGTTGTCTGCAGAGGCTTCCACCTACATTTAAAGTAATGAATCTGGGCTGTGTTTCTTATAATGATCAATCTTCAAGGTTAATAGTGTTTTCCAAGTGTGATGTGTACAAATGTTCTTACATATATTGTGTATGTCTAGTTTTAAGAGCTAAAGAGCTACTGTGCCGCTCCATTACTATAAAAGGTGCATTCATTTCAGAAAAGGTTAAATAAAGTTTTGGTAAGGTATGAGGAAATATTTAAGTTGGTTCATTTTACATGCTTGGATTCATCACACCTGCACATGATGAACATGTTCCCTAATGTACTGTTTGGCATAATATTGGTTAAATCAGGGATTTTTAACTAATGGCCAGCTTGCTTGCCAGATAGTGTGCCGGGACACCTGCCAACAGTTTTCACAATGAAAATAGATTCACACAGGGATTTTTTTGTACTTAAATGTAAATAAGGTGCCCAAAAAAGCTTAAAAGCAGCAAAATAGAGCTTGTTTATCACAAAAAAAGTGCCAGGGGAAGATTCCCCAACAGAATTTGGATCCCTTAAATGTGTATGTCACGCTGCAAGAGCTTAAATATTCCATTTATTCTGTCCCTGGTAGGAGCGGTTTGTGTTTATGTTTCTGAATCAAACATTTGAATGACTGGCTGTGACTGTGACCAGCTATGTTTAATGTTTTATAAACTATTTAAAATGTAACTAAACCACATGCAGCTAAAATTAAGTTGCAGCTATTCAATGCAGCCAAATAGCTAATTTACTGGTCATAAAGGCCTGGTGTCAATTCCTGTGCTAAATTCATTTGTTAGTAAGTTAAGTTAGTTAGAAGGGAGGGCCCACGGTAGTGTAGTGGTTAGCACTTTTACCTCACAGCAAGAGGGTTGTCGGTTCGATCCCGGTCTGTGGCCCTTCTGTGTGGAGTTTGCATGTTCTCCCTGTGTCGGCGTGGGTTCTCTCCGGGTACTCCGGCTTCCTCCCACAGTCCAAAAACATGCAGCTTAGTTTAATTGGTGACTCTAAATTGGGGACAAGGCCCTGTTTTTTTTATTTGTCTATGCCATGTGGTTTACATAGCTGCATTCATAGTCTAAATTCAATCTAAGCTATATGTTGTTGGATTCCTCCCCTCTCCCTAACCCTGCCTGTCCACAGGGGACGTTTCTGGTTGGCCAGCCAGCACAGGGTTCGGGGAAGCAGGGAGGTTCAAGTTCAGCAGGTCATGCAGCATCATCTCCAGCAACTGTTACCCAGCAGGCCATCCGGGTGACAGCTGGACAGAAGGCGGCTATCCTGGCTCAGGTCAGTATGGATAACAAGACTGAGGCCGGGAATGATCCTCTGCAGTGTCTGATACTAATGGAAGCTGCTGTAATGACTGCTGTATGTTGTTTCACAAGCACTAAAAGCCCAGATTTTACACAGCGAAGAGCTGCCGACTGTCTCATCTTAACTGGCTTGTCTTTTGATTGTACATCAGTCAGGATCTCCCAGGACAATGGCCAGTGCAGTTTTGAGACACACTTAAAGACCTGCTTTGGTGTTTGCCAGCACTGCGGCTCCTGCTGAGCACCCTTAGCTGTTCAGTTTACTTTCAACACTGAAATATAGATTTTTTATTCTCAGTGCTTCACACTACTTTAGTAATCTGTTTGCTTAACTCTTAACTCCGACAGTAAGTGAGCTTGCAGTATGACAACTCCCTCCTATATAATCTCAGAGTTTACAGGCCAAACTGATGGTGGAAAGGCTTTCCTATGTAACATCCCTTGGCAGTTAATGAAAAGCAAGTTGCTTAGAGTGATCATAGGGAGTCTATTAGATGATAAAAAAATATGATGAAATAATTGGTATTAAAGGCATGTTGTATGGTATCCATAAAGAGAATAAGAACATCAAAGCTATAATATGTAACAATTCTGCATTAAAACATCTAAAAATGAACCTTTGTTATATATTTTGTTGAGTTGTGTACTTACATTATCCCAGACATTCCCAGCACTGTTCAAACTTAAAGAAATCTGTAATTTATTCAAGGTCAGAGTGTGTTACATTTAGTTGCCTGTCAGGGGCATCATATTCCTGTGACCCCCACCAGCATTGGATTTTTGTATTGTTTTTTTACTGAGCTAATTATTCTATGCCTTCTCACTTTCTTTCAACTTTAAGATAAGGCTGTTTTTGTGCATTGTGAGCGTTTGCTTTTCGGTTCAGATCTACTTCCTAAATTGACCATTGTAATTTCTATGATTGACAGGTGGTGGGCGGCTCCCAGGGTGCACAGGTGAAGTTGTCTGACGGTTCTGTAAAGACGGTCACAGCAGCAGCAGCAGGCCACTTGTCCAAGCCGGGGACGACCACATTGAGGATGACAGGCGGAGTCATCACTGCTGCAAGTTCCACCCCCGGCCCTGTCAGCGCTGCAGCAGCAACAGCCAGTCAACAACAGGCTAGTCTCGCATTCCTCATATTCTGTTGTTTTATTCTGCCTGACAGCTGTTCATCTTTAGTCATTTCAAACCCAACAGCTGTTACATTAGAAATGGATTTTTCTAAAGCTTATGATTGGTTGTTTTGTTTTCAAATAGCACAGGTTTCCGAACGTGTTAAATTTCCATCAAATCCAGTTTTATATGATATATTTAATCTGATATTTTGTCATTTCATGGTGAATTTGGATGCTTTTTGCAAGAAGGAATATTCTAATTCAAATTTTTATACTTTTGCACAAGAGATAAATGTTCTGGTGATTTGCCACTGCAGTATGAATGGATGGAAAACAGGACTGACCTAGTGTGAGTGCAGTACCAAGGTCAGTGTATTTGTCGGAGAGAGCAGAGAGTTTAGATGGTCTGTGAAGAGCCCTGAGCAGTCCATCAGCAGCGGTCTGTGTTTGGGTGATTACAGCTTCAGAGTCAGTGGCCAGGCCTCATTAACTTGAGAAATGGAAACGCACAAAAAGACTTCCTGGAGGCTTCAACAAGCAAAAACAAATATGTATACAGTATGTAATAGAAAAAAAAACACCCATTGCTCTGGAAGTGATGACGCAAACACAAAGAGGAATACATCACTGCTTTTCCTGTTTTGGATAAACTGCCCTTTCAGGACTGTTAATTGAATTACGAGGGCTCTTTTGTCTTTGAGAATTCCATAAAACCAGTGACCTGATCGGCACATCTCACTCTGCGAGTTGCACGGCACTGGAGATAAATGTGATGAGAGCAAAGAAAAGACCGTTAACACTAACTCTAAAGTCCTGCCACAGGGAATTCAATTTCCCAGCTCTCCCTCTGTCCCTTCAAAACACTAATGTGTGTATTTTGATAGGTTCAGCACATAAATATCTCTATTTCTCTATCATGTAACGACCCATAAACGACTCACTACCTCATCTATGCAGAAATATGTGTAATGAGTTCTGTGAATTAATGTATCAGTGTAATGTGCCTATTTAGCTACTCAGTTGACAATGGTAGTATGTCATACACACTATAGTAGCACAGCTTGAACAATATCAATACGTTAAAGCACAATGAGCATCTTCTAAATCTTTACGGTCCTTTAGCTTAGCTGTTTAACATACAAAGATAGAGTTAAAAATTAGCATGTTTCTGTTTACTTCCTGATTGACAGCAAGGAAATTAGAAGAGAAGGAAGGTCGTTATGTCACTATGTAGTGTGTGAATGCATATTGGTGCCAAGTTCTTACAATAATGTTTGCTATAATCGTCATGAGCTAATTTCCAAATTTTATATGCCTTTATAAATGTGTCTCTTTATCACTTACAGCTCGGGTACATGTTACATTCTTTTGTTAATTAACTTTGTTAGCATTTACACTTTGTATAGCTATTGTTAATCAGGAATATCTTTTTTGAGATGCTATGTTGTGACAAACCTGTTAATGTGATTATCAGGGAGCTGTGTTGTTATTGATAGCAAATGTTACAGCCTCTGGCTTAATTGTTGTTATGACTTTGGTGTGCTAGCTAATAAAATAAGCTTGGCGACTTGGGTGCATAAATCACTGATGCAAACTGGAAGGAGTCTTGGCATACGGTGAAGTCGAGGTTGCTGGACAGAGCACAAACACACAGAGTGAGAACAAACGTAATGATTTAGTTTTTTTATTTTGCAGAAGCATTTTTCACTCCAAGGTGAAACAACACAGCTTTGATGGGTTATAGTGGGCCTCGCCATGTCGGCCCCATTAACTTCAATGAAGCGGAACCAAAGACTGGCACCACTGTAAAATTTAAATGATGTAATGACCCTTCCTTCTTTTATAGTTTCCTTGATTGACAGATGTGTGTTTGTGTATTCTGTGCAGGCTGCCGATGGCGGGAAGTCTGCCTCTCAGCACCACTCGCTCCTGGTGGCAGCCAACCAGGCGGCAGTAATCAGCGCAGCTAAGAGCGCCAGCGCTGCTGCGGGAGGCAGCCTGTCGAAGGCGGCGGTGGCCACCTTGGTCAAGGGTGCTGGCAACGCTGCTACAATGACAAAGAGCGCTGCTGGTTCAACTGGAGCTGTAGTAACAGTGGCCAAAGGCATAACCAACATGCCTGTTGTCAGCATGTCCAAGGGTGCAGGGGTGGGAACGGTGGTGGGTGTGCCCAAGAGTAGCGGGACATCATTGGTCACTGCAGCCTCATTAGTCAGTGGAATGGCAGCAGGAGGAGGAAAGACGGGTGCCACTCTCTCAGGTGTGTAGTACTGCATTCATCACCTGCTTTGAATGTGTACAAGTTCAATTATTTGAGCAAATATAGTGCAAGACCAACCACAAATCACTCTACATTCGTTTTGTGTTTTGTCCAGGTATGCTGAAGATTCACTCTGGAGGCTCCAGCTCCCAGCAGACGGTCTTAACCATCCCTGCCAACCAGCTTAAACAGCTGGGGGTTGGCACGGGGTCTGGAGGGGTGCAGACCATACTCATGCCTGTTGGGAAAGGTAAGCATGCCTAAGACAGCCCTTGGAAACGTTTGTTTAGCCAGCACTGGCTCATCCATGGAAGGCCAGTTTGGATAGTAAAAGAAAAAAATCTGATTTAGCCATGTTATTTGAAAAAAAGATCCTGCAAGTCATTATAATGAGAGGCTTTCCTAAAATAATGACATACTTTTCTCTAAATAATGACTTTGTGTTTCTAAGTAATGATAAACCATCCCTGAGGTCATTATTTTGAGAAACGGTCACTATTTTGCGATACATAATCATTATTTTGAGTCATTATTTCAAAAGTCATTATTTCGAGAAAGTTTCTATTGCTTGCAGAATGGCGGAAATTGGCCTCCATACCCATCACTAGTTTATATTTAGTCTTTACAACCAAAGTGCATCCCCGATAGAAAAGCTGTGTACTCTGTGAATCGCTTGTTAAAGTAGATAAAAGGCAGTAGCCATGGCATTTGAATAAAACATGAAGCAGCGTTGACATTGATAGCTTTGTTGGTTTGCCACATCTTTACAACAGTTTTCTGAAGAGTAAATGTTGAAATACACTTCGTTGTAAGACTTAGTAGCTAAAAGCTGCTTTATTGGCTCTCTGAACTGATACATGATTACACGGTGTGATTTATTTGAGACGGACGATCAAACATCAACTGTAGATTCTTCTCTCTCTGCAGTAAACCATCTTCCTCCCTTCTCATTTTTCATCTAACTGTTAAGCCTATTTATCTAATGGGCCATTGATCCATCCTGTGTGTGTGCGTGTTTTCTTCTGTGTATAGTGGTGTCTAAAGGCCCAGTCTCCAGTACTCCTTCCTCCTCCTCCTCCACCACCCCGGGAGCAGCTGGAGCTGGCGCCTCCCCAAGTCCTGCCAGACAGGCGTCCCCCTCCCTTGCCCTGCCTCTGGCACAAGGTGAGAGGGGTCCATTCCCACTTGACCCGCTCTCCTCTTTCATTGTTTCTGTCTTTTACTCCCAGCCTTCATTTTCTTCCATTCTGTCAAGTTAAGCTTAGACACAATAGGTTACTCTTCTCAAATACATCAATGTTTAAAAGGCCGACTCCATCTGTATTCTTTACCAGGTTTTAGAAATGGAAATACTCACACTGGCACTAGCTGAGTCAGCTGTGGATGCAACTTTAATTCTGATCCAAAAGTCACAAAATAACACAAACAAACAAACAAACCAAACATGACAGCAGTTATGATAGACCAGCAAGTCTTGTGTTCTGTGAGGGAAAAGTACTTTTAGTTAAAGGGGTCTGGTGGCTTTAAAGAGAGCATAGATACCTGCTTCACTTCCCCCTTTGGCACGTCTGACGTCAATGTACCCCAGTGAACATGTGCTAATTATAGCTTGCACTTAAACTGATATAGATTTTTTTTTAGGTGGCTGAAATACATTTTGCTGCGGCTCCTCAAAGCCACCAGACTCATTTAACAGAAACAATAATTTTACCTTGCAGAGCAAAATTGTCCACCGCTGCCTTGATCTGTAAGTTATTGTGTGATCCGGACAAAACTAGTGTTCAAAGCAGTACATTGCTCAGCTTCTGTGTTCTGTTCCAGTACTCTGCTCAGTAATACACACTGACTATGGATAAGGGTTTAAGTGTAGCAACGTAATCATGCAGAAACCTCCATCAGGTCACGTGGAGAGAAGTGTAAATAAGGACATGGGAAAGCATAATTTTGACCAAAATGTAAATGTTTGGAGATGAATAAATACTGGAAAGACACAGAATAAGAAGAATAAAAAAAACAAAACACTGAAAATATTCCACCAATACAAACAACTTCAACCTGAAAACTAACAGTATAGATCTACTGAATGAATGTTTCTCTCACACTTGATTTTCTGTTTTCGCTCTCTGCTGCCACAGTGAAGACCGAGCCAGGTGCAAGCACAGCTGTCACAGCTGGTCCATCTCCCCCGGTGACTGCTCCAGTCCCCACTTCTGTCCACGTTGCCTCTGCAGCTACCATAGTCAAGCAGGAGCAAGGGGCAGATAACTCAGCTCACGACCTCATCAAGTAAGTGCAGAAACAAGTCACGATGCTGCCATAACACGCAGCACATTTGACAAAAATGTGTCTGTTAACAGGAAAGGTGCAAATGAAGAAGCTCTCTGCACCCGCACTGACACTGAGTCATCATCCGTGTTTTTATCTATATTTATTTAACAAGTGTTGACAGCTCCATATTTTACTTGCTGAACTCAGTAAAAATAAGTGTACCTTCCTTTATCAAAGCTCTCAAATAGCTTCCAGCAAAGTAATGGAAGGTTTTAAGAATACTTTTTTCTTCCCAGCAGCTGTCATTACAGTGAATATGTTCTGGTTATACCTGACACTTGTGATTCCCCCTTGCAGCACTGAGCACATAGAGACCATGATGCAGCTGCTGACAGCTGTGGTGAAGAAGTTCCCTCTTATTGTGCCGGATAAGAGTAAGTGAGCTTTAAAACCGGCTCCATATATTAAAACAGACTGAAAGCTCATACGCTGGTTTTGTGAAGATGTTTAATTCTTTGTTTTTGTCTGTTCAGCTGAAGACTCCCATCCATTCTGTGCCTCTTCAACAGAACAGTATTATTCCTGGACCATCGGCAAGCGCCGAGCATCAGAGGTGACTTTTTGTTGTTTTGTGTGAACGCTGAGGAAAGTTCCAAATGAATGCTGCACATTATCTGTTCCTTCGAGTGATTATAAAGAGTCAAGCTGCTGATAGGACATGGGAGATTAACATTATTAATGTGAAGATAAGTTTGTTGGCAAAAAGGGAAAGGGTAAAAATATCTTACTATATTTCAGGAAATCGTGCAGCAGCTGCAGCGATTAGTAGACAGGAATAATCGTCATCATGTTGGGCTGTTTTTTTCTCCTCACTATTTCCTGGCACTTTATGAATTCAGAGGCTAATATCTCAGAGCGACAGCACCCACTTACTAGCAGTTGCTTTCCAGATTCCAGGGTGAGGGCGTCTATAATGTCAGTGATAATTTGCATTGTTTGCAGTTTTGTTGTCTGCGTAATCTGTCTTGGAGCTCGGTGCTGGGGCCCCTGACTCAGCAATCTTTCTGCTTACCTCATGCCTTCCTATCTATCTGGTCAGATGTGTATCTCTGCCTGGTTGTCTCCTCTCATCTCGTCCTAATGGGTTCATCAATAGCTCATACAGACCAGCACGTGTCGTAGCTGTCTGTTCTCTTTCTCTACGACTATAAAAGGCTCTCAGACGAGCCCAGGCGTGGATATTTATATCTTACAGGTCACTAATTTACTTAGGGGACAGGGGACTCAAAGCACACCGTTAGATGAGGACGAGGGAAAGGCTGCAAGGTAGCTTATACTGGACTGGAGAGATTGTGTGCACCCAAATGTAGGACTTTTTAAAGTCCAAGCTTCTGTTGAGGTTTTCAAATAAGGTGTCACATGACTCTCATCATAGTCATATTATATGACCAAAAAAAATCCATGAACAAAATCTTCAAATTGAATATAGTGATTAATTTGATTCAATTAGTTAGTCTTTTTAATTAAATTAACTTCAACTTAGTGAATATAACTCCTCAGTTTCATTAACATCAATACATGAGGCAGCAGGCTAATCCATTAAGGGCATAAAATTATTATTGAAATAATAGTGGCACCCTCAGACTTATCTTGATGGAGCAACAAGTGAATGCAGGTGCATAATATGAATCCTTTTCTTTTTTATAATGACTTTGCAATGATAGTGTTAGATTTTAAATATTATTTTTGTTTTTGTGGTTATAAATGTTATTTCATGGTCCTGTCAGATTGCTGTTATACAGCCATGTTAATACAATGCATGCCTCCGTTTGTGTGTGGCACACACATTTTTCTTTCAAAACTATTTTAAACAATTTAAAACTATTTTTTAAAAGGCTAAACACCAACAAATAGGGATAAATATGTTGGAAACAATCCTCGATAGTCCCCCTTAGAATCTAGTTCTACAAATTGTATTTCACTAATAATATTAGCGCTACATTGAAATGTTGATATGGAATTTAAATGACTCATAAATGAAAGGTCAAAAGTTCAAACTAAATAAAATCTTTCACTATGTGAAGCTGTGGATTTTAAGGCTTTTAGGCCAAAAGTACAGTTTGACATTGTAGATATTCTGTCTCTGTGTAGCTTCAGCGAGCGGTGGCAGTAAAGCGGGTTGTCCAGGATGTGTTGGACCGCTCGCCCCGCCTACAGGCCCTCACTCCCCCAAAGACCAGAGAGGTGGTACAGTGGTGCCGGCAGCGGGGCTACACGCCACCTGACCTCGAGCCCCAACGCAAGACTGACGATGAGTCCATCGAAGACATCCTCACACAGATAGACAACGAGCCCGGTGAGTTCCTGTGTGTTTATGGTGCGCACTGTAGCGTCTGCACAGGGAGTACTTACTTTTCGCTTGTGCAATTTCACAGTCAACTCTTTGTTCCTCAGCTCAAAGTGGATCAATATTCTCCCTTCAGTGTTGCATGTGTGGGTGTAGTGCTCCTGCAGATACCAGTTGAGCCCAGTAATGCATTTGCAGTCCAGTAGTGTGTGAGGGCGGCCAGTGTGCGGCCTCAGTGCTTTCTTTCAGCCGTGTTTTTTTATTCACAGAGAGTTCTCATTAATTCTGCCTTTTGTCTCTAAAGGGTGAGAGACGAGGCTGCTTAGTGAGTGAGTCACACACTTGCCTGAGCCAGACAATATGATAATCTGTGTTTGTGTTATCCTCATCCCTCCTCCTCGCACAAATATCTTGATTTTTAATTGCCACATTGTTGAACTGGCAAAATGAGTCATTATTTTCTCTATCAACTTTCCTTTAAACACAGCTGAGTGAAATGCTGATGCAGTTGCTTTAACTGCTTGGCTGGGGTGCTGCTGCTTGTGAACTGATGTGTGAAATGTACATGTGAATCGGTCCGCAGAGTGCCCGACGACCCTGAGTAGCTGCGAGGAGCTGGTGCTGCGGCTGGAGCAGATGCAAGCTCTGCTTAAGACCGAACCAGAGGAGGCAGATGACAAAATAGTCGACATCATCACTGTGACCCCTCCCTGCCAGAAACTAAAGGTCAAAGAAGAAGAAGAGCAAGAGGCTGATGTGGAGCCCAAGTACTTCTTGGGCCCCTGCGTGTCCGCCCAGTTTGTCGGTGAAACAGCGCAGCAGGTCAGAAACCTCTCTGGCGTTCTGGAAGTGAAAATGCACTGAAAATGTATTAATTTATCCGTTAATATCCTGTTATTATAATGCTTTCAGTAGCTGAGTTTTTTTAACTGCAAGAAGCTGCACCACTTGCTCCATTTTTACACGATGACTCCTCTTTTCTTCTCAGATCGGGGTAACCTTCCAGCCTGTGGAGGTGGAGAAGAATGTGTTCGCTCCAGTAGTCGAAGCCATGATTCTGAAGGTCGGTCACTATACAGGCCAGAACAGAAAAAAAAAAGTTGGCCATTTACAGTAGCTCATCATTACCTCAACCTACCCTTGACTAGAATGATGAATATACAGTATGTTTGAGATGTGCCCCTGCACAGGATTGCGTGTTTCACCTTTTACTGTACGAGTGAGTGGGTTTCTTGTGACTGACTGTGTATTTGTGTGCGTGTGTGTGTGTGTGTGTGCACCCTGCAGGCTACTGAACAGTTTGCCAGTGACGTCCTGAGAGAAGCTCTGGCTGGGGCCTACGCCAAATCCCCTCAGAACAGGTCAGCCTCTTTTTTTCTCTCCCTCTCTCTAACATGCAACCTGCTTAATGCTCCATTTTTCATTTCATTCATTTTATCTAGAGCTTTGTCCAAGCAACCGGTCTGCTGCGCATATTATTCTTAATTTATCCCCAAGAGAAATCTTCAAATCAATAATTTAAATGTTATGCAATAAAATGTAAAGAGATCCAGTAGCTGCATATGCTCCAATGACATCACTTCATAAAGATGTCAAATAAAAGTGATAATGATTTTATGATTTCTTTTAGTAGCAGCAGGGTCAAAAGACTCATCAAAGTTCTATTTATTTACAGGCATTTTCCAAACACAGCTGAGTGTGTTTTGTGCTTGCAATAAGTCTGCATATGATGCCATTTTTATGACTGTCTTACCTCACCTTGTTTCATCTTTTTATTATTTTGTACTTTGGTTAAACACCAGTAAATTCAACTGTTTTTGACATAAGGAATGACATAAGACAGCAGGCCACTGAGCTTATACAACAGACCTCAGTCTTTGAATATGATTGAGAGTTGAAGTTAATAAAACAGCCAACCAGTATTTTCCAGGGCAGAGTGAAACATATTCCCTGTATGTTGAGGCCACAGTCTGTATATAAGGATGGAGGATATGACAGCTGCTAGTTATTTGTTTCTATCAAACTGTGATTGAGTCAGACGGGTGTATAGGCAGGACCTCGATACTGCAGATCACTGCTGCACAGACTGGTTTCAGACGGCATCAACAGCACAACGTGGCAGGGCCTGCATCCAAGATATTTGGCTTCATTTTTACACATTGGAAAGAATTCAATATGCCTAGTTTATCTTTATTATGCCGTCTATGATTGAGCCGTACTCAGGATCCTAACTTTGTAACATTTGGTTTTGCAGGACTCCAAGAGAGATCACAGCCATGAACATCCACCAGGCGGTCAGTAGCATCCCCACCTGTGACTTCCTCACCAACACACACATGGGTTACCTGTCTAAGGACAACTGAGGCATAATGAGACTGACTGGTAACTGACACGTGCAGAGAACTGAGGACTGTTTGAAGTCAACAGAAAAACTGTCTGTGTGAATATTCACACCTGGTTGTGGTCCTGCTGCCTCAGGTTACGCAGTAATAACTAATGTACTGTATTCATTAACTTTATCACAGAAGGGCTCAGCTTGCTTCTCACAGCAGCCGCACAGCAGCGGAATAACAAATGTTTCTAATACTCTGGGTTTATTGTAACATTTTAGTCCTAATTTATCGTGAAGCAGCATTGTGGGACGCGTGTTATTTGATTTTGAGAGGCTGTTGTGCCCTCGCTTACCTCATAACAAGATTATTTTAATGATGAAGTGTTTCCTGCTAGACAGCCAGCTAGTCACCAGGGAAATGAAGCCTGAGTGACTTACAGGGCTAAAAAACAACACGAGACAGCTGTCTCCTCCTTCATTCTTCACGCTGCTTCACCAGCAGAGGTGAAACACACAGTTACAGCAAGTCGCAAACACTCATGAACGTCTGAGAGTTCTCTATCAATCACGCTGATGTCTGTTGGGCAAAGCGCACGAACAGACTCTTGTCGTTGCCTTGGCAACCAATGATTCGTCACTGCGAACGTCCTTTGATGTATTTCAGTGTTACCTGACGGAGGTGATTACAGTCTCCCTGCTTTGTAAGGCTCTCCAGAAGACGTAACTGATTCATGTTTGTTTCTGAGATGCAGACAGATTAAGAAAAACCCCTCGTCTGACTCTCACAAAACACAGCTAATGAACAAATCACACTGTCGTTATGAATTCAAGACATCGCGCTCAATATTTATCTTCTTTCCTTCACGAAACAGATTTGATAGCCAGTTGTGCTTTTTAGTGTTCTGGTTAACAACCATAATGTTTCAATCATGTGATGTACACAGTGTATATGACCAATATGGAATAGATGGTGTTTCCAAATCCTGTTTTATTTTTGTATCTAATAACTGCGAACAGTAATGCCCTAACAGTAGTGAGAGTGTGAGTGTGTATGAATATGTGTGGATAGTGGATGTAGTCCTCACAAAAGTTAATGAATTTGATGGTAAGTGAGTGCTCGTGAGTGTTTCGTGTTGGTAATTCTGTTTCTTGTGGAGCTTTGCATTATGTTAATGTGTGGATGACTGGATGATGTTTGGCCTGAGTGCTTGTGATGCCTGTTCAACCAAATTAGTGTAGAAGGTTACCCAAACATTGTATTTTCATGTTTCAGTGCAAACCAAAAATATAATCAATATTCTTGTAATAAACAAAGAAAAACTCAACTAGTTGAATTGTTTCTTGAAAACGTGAGTCGTGTTGAGCCAGTTTGTCTTCTGATTTCTTTTTAACATAATTAGAATAAATTGTGAATGATAAACTGTAGTAAACCAACTAAAGAGGAATAGGGAAGCGGGTGCCTTTTTATGCTTGTGATATAACGAGCCAGTTCACTCAAATTACATAAAAATTAATTTTCTTCTGCCTACAACTCTTAAACATACTAATTTACACTGTAGTTTAGGGGTAGTAAAAGTAACAGCCATGCCAGTAACTTCCACAGTACAGCCAGTGGAGATGCTTTATACAAATGCTGGGTGAATGGATGCCGAAACGTTTTCAGATTTTTTTTCAGCTTCTCCCTAAAACCAGAAACTGGGAGAGAGCCGGTCAAGCCTTGTGTCCTTACGATTACCCTGCATCCCTGTGGTGTCAAAATAATCGGAAGAATTTGTTCCCAACTAGGAAAAATTCACTGGTACACCGCCTTGAGTTTGAACAACAATTTTAGAAAATCTGCTAATATTATTGGCCAAGTTTACATCATATTGCACAAAAACTGAAACATTTAATTCATTCATGTATTGGATTTTTTTTTTTTTTGCTTGCATGTTCTTTCTGATATGGTGTTAGTTGCTCTTTACTTAGGGGTCATTAAAGGAAGCTTCTTTATTATCATTTAGCCTGATAACAAGTCAGGTTAAGCAAAACTTTAGCGGCTTTAGGCAATTATGTGTTGTTCAAAGGCTCTGAGGACTAAAATAAAATACAACATATCTGTAGCGGCTATGTTGTTTCCACATTACGACTTAAAGAGGAGCATGTGAATGCACCAAAGGATCTTATGCTTCTATCTTTGGCTCTATGTTTAGAGAAATTTCGTGGTGTGGTGAAGATCTTTTCCTCTAATTCTCAGAAAGCAAGCGAACAAGAATATCTAACAAAACTCAAATCAACTACTTCTAATTAAATGTCGATGTGGCACGACAAACAAAATTGCATTCACCTCCATTGTCTTTGCTGGAGGCAGAAATCTTAAACCAAACCATCTGCATGGTTCGACTTTGTGTGTGTGTGTGTGTGTGTGTGTAATTTGAGTGAACTGACCCTTGAGCACTGACTATAAAGAGAACCAGCCAGCCAAGAGAACATAAGTTTGCTGTTATTAGCCTAATTACTTTGCTTTCAACTCAAACTGGAATTTGGAGAAAAAAGAAATGACACAAAATGTTTAAATATCTACTTTCACCTTCCCTAACCTTTGGTATAATAGTGGTTATTGCAATCAGTAGTCTATTCAAACATCCTCTCAATGGCTAATTTCACCCAGAATTGTGTGATACTATCAAAAAAAAAAAAAATACAGCTGAGAAAAGGAGCCAAGTTACATCTCATAAGAAGAACCTAATATTCTTTTATTGTAATTTGACTTCCATTATATATATATCTGCTCTTTTTCTTTAACAATAGATTTACAAAATAATTGACAGAACAACACTTTCAAAATAGTAAACTAATCGAATACTGAGGAAATAAATAACTTATTTTCTAGCAGATTTCTAGCAGAACACCAAAGGGCAACATAGTAAAGCTAAAGCATACTCACTTAATGACCAACCAAGTCATTCATTACAGGAGAAGACTCACATTATGTACAATGAAAGGACAAATCTGCAGGTGCACAGACCCACACAAACTCACTTAGAAACACACAGAGCGGCCAGTTTCTTGTGCATCTATAGCTGCAAAAAAAAGCTTGTTTTAAAACTATTTACTTACATGCATATTCATTTTCATAGCAACAGGGGCAGGAAGGAGTGTAAAAGGAGGGGGGCGTCTATCTAGCGGTCTCCACTCGGGATACTGACGCTGCAGCTCCACACAACATTATACATTCCCTTGCATAGATTCTTGTGTTGTGGAATGGACTCGGATCATTCCCCTGTTGATTCCTTAAAACTGAAACCGGTCAAAGTGGAATGGTTGGAAATCGGAGCAGCCGTCAGATGTTGAAGACCCTCGGCCCGCTTTGAAAGACCGCAGAAGGGTTCGGAGGGAACTTGGTCCTCACCAGATGTTCCTAAGACAATGAGGGAGAAAGAGGCAGATTCAAAGGTGATCAGAGAGATGTAACCAGAGAGGCCTGCAGCTGTGGTGCTCACACCGCACCCATGAAATGAGAGGAGACTGGATTGGGCTGTGCCGTCAAGAAGCATCAGGTCTGCTGTCAGAGCGCGAGCATCCTGCACTGTGTTGCTATTTCCTGCTTAGTGCTGCTCTGTTCTGCTGAGGGCAGCTGTTGTCAAAGTCTGACCACAATCGATCGGGGCTGTGGCGAATAAAAAAAGTCGCCCATCTTCTATTCTATCCATCATTACTGGATCTGTCATTTAAATTAGCCGGGCTGTTTAAATTCACTTGTATAGCTATGGGGTGGGGTAATACTTTATAATAACTATCATTAATAAATGGTAAGTTCAAAGTTATCTAAACTTTACTGACTTAACTATTGTTGAAATTGCTGATGCTGGACTGAACACACAAAGGAGACTCCAGATGTTTTAAGTTGGAAGTTGCTTTTATCAAATGACTCAAGGAAAAGTGACATTAACAATCGACAATCAACTGGTATCCGTTCAGTCGTGGTATATGTTTTAACATTATGCTAACATTAGGGGTCAAGATCGTCAAACTATTACCCTATTACCAAGTATGGCTCCTAAATCCATGCACGACTTACTTTGGATGAGTCTTTGAATATGCATGAACCGAGAAGCGCCTTCCCTGCCCTCGATCGAAATTTCAGATTTCTTTGGGTTTGAAAACTATTGGAAACATTTTAGATAAGATAATCCTTTATTTATCCCACAACGGGGAAATTTACAGTGTTACAGCAGCAAATAGTATAGAATTGCCAGCATAAATTGAATAAAATAAAAATTTTATTAAATAGAAAAAAAATAGAGCTTAAAAAAGAAAAAAAATAGATAACATTTTACTGCAGATATGTTACATATTGCCATCTTCCTAAAAATAATGGCCTAAGACAAAAATTAGTTTTTTTTTTTTGTTTTTTTTTTGCCTAAATCGTCTCCTCATGACGCTGGCCTCATCTTCTTTGTGTTTTCTGAAAAACCTGAAATACGACTTGGGCCATCACAGTCAGAGGGTGTCGATATGATTCTATTACTCTGTTAATGACGGTTATTTATAAGTGTTACCGCGGAGTGGGGCAGTTTTTTGGAGCATGAGTCCTGGGAGAGATTGACGGCCTGCTGTACCAGCAGCTCTTTGAATGTGACTGTACAGCGCTGTGGGTGGCAGCGGGGAAGGCAGTTCATGTTGTTCAGCAAGTCATATTGGTGTGTGAGTGTACTCACCTCCTCCCCCTCCCACACACACACACACACACTCACCGGCTTTTCTGCTCTGTGTGGCAGCCAGGTCTGCCTCTCTCCTAAATTAGATTGGTGCCAAAGAAGACTGCAACCCAGTGCAACATCGCACTTTAACAGATAATCCATCAAATGGTGCTCACTAACCCCTCCCCCCCTTCTCTCTCCCTCCCTCTCTCATTCTCTATCACCTATCTATCACAACCTGCATCTCATTCCTCTCTCCTCATCCTTTTCCCCCTGGCTTTGACTCTTTTTCGCTCAACCTTCTCTTGCCTTTCCCCGGCTCTTAATACAATCCTCTCCTCTCCTCTCCTCTCCTGTCTGCAAGAGTCCTGCCAACTTGGCACAGAACTCTCCCTCTGTAGTCCCGGGCAGCGTGGGAAAAGGGATGAGGTCCAAGTGAAAGACAAGCGGAGAGAAAAACAAAGAGAAAGCCTGGCTTGGGGGATGTAAAAAAAGAAAAGGGGTGGAAGGAAAGAGAAAGTCGGAGAAAGAGAAAAACAATGGATGAAGGGCTGCAGTGGCTTTAGAAACATTTAAATTAGGGGTAAAGTTTAGTTCAGGGGGCTCATTTGTAAATAAAACATTTTTTTTAACATGTTATTAATAGTTCTGTTGCGAATTCAGCGAATAAATGAATGCCAAATCCCTTCTTCCATCCCTCCGACAGTTATATTTAGAAGTAAGACCCCAAAGGGAGAAAAAGGAGGTAACTGGAATGTGAATTATGGGCAGCATTGTCCCTGCAGGCTTTCTATCCTCTTTATGCAGTTTAGAGCCATTGTGAGCTGAATTCCATCCGTCTACCGTGCATCTGTTACTGCCATGTGAAAACAAAGCAGTGCTACGTACTGGATTCAGACATTAAAGGGACAGTTTAACCCAAGTATAATGCTGTTGGTGAGTTGTGGAGTGTTGGAGATATCGGCTGTAGAGACGTCCGTCTTCTCTCAAATATAATCGAGCTCGATGCCACTAAGCTTGCGGTGCTTTAAGCACGTCCCCAAAAAAACATTTCAGAAACTCAACAGCAATGCCTCTTTCCAGCAATCACGAGCTGCTTCCTCAAGATAATCCACAGACCTTGTTGTGAGCAGTTTCATGTCTCTAGTTTACTTCCTACATGAAACTGCTCACAACAAGGTCTGTGGATTGTCTTGAGGAAGCAGCTCGTGATTGCTGGAAAGAGACATTACTGTTGAGGACTCAATGCTAAATTGCCAAAACTTCAGATACAGTTATACTTAATGTCACATAAAGCTTTATAAAACAAATTCCCTTGTAGTTTAGGTTTTATCCTACGAATTTTAATCTTAAGTGTCATCAGTAAACATCCTCAGTTCCTGGTCTACAGAATATAAGTACAGTATAAGCAATATTTTTTAATATCACCAAGCAACAAATTATACAATTTGATTTGTTTTTGGGGTGCAGGTTCTGTTTTCTGTTCCTATTTTTCATATGTGAAAAAGTGGTTACTAATTTCTCTAAATAGTTGCCCATTGCAAACTTTATTGTCAAACCCTGCTGTTGTCTATTCACTAATTACTAATTTTTAAATTTTTTTTTTTGATGCACTACAACCGAATTCCCATACAGTCCCTTTATATTTGAGAGAAAACAGACCTATCTAATAGCACTGCAGGCAAGAGGAAAATCAGAATTTTTCATTTTGGGCTGAACTGTCCCTTTAGGCAGGCTGGCCATGAGTTCTTAGAGAACAATCTTAAATCTCGGGGCGCTGCTGCTTCTAAGCTGACAATACAACAACCGAGCGTATGACATAACAAGATATTCCTGCTTAAGTTTCCTCTCTGCATCCTAAATGTGTTCCCCATTCAGCGGTTTTGTCTTGCTCATCCCTCTCCGGATTATACAGCCCGTCCTTGCAAATCTGTTTGCCTTGTGTTGCCTGATTCCTAACAGAGTTCAGGGCTGCGCTCATTTAAAACCAGACAAGTCGGACATGCTGGGTTCAGGTTTAGCAGAGGTTCGTTCTCTCGTCTGACAGTTGCTACAACCTCTCACTGGGATGTTTTAAATTAGGTTTGTGAGTTCAGTGAGTTCAAGACAACACACGTCTCCCTCATCATGAAAATCATCAGCGTGTCCTAATCGGTCATGAAATTAGAGGCGGCTTTTATCTGTTGGGATGGATTCTGTGTGTTATAGGTGGGGGGGAGCACAATTTGACAGATTGATTTGAGCAATAATGAGAATTTCATGGCTGCCCAACTCCTTTATCGTCAAGAGCAGATTTATTTTGATTTCAGCAGCTTATTTGGGACTTAACCATTAAATCTTTTAATGAATAGATACAGTCAGGGTGTTCTGCTCCACGCCTGCCGGTGGTAACACAGTTTGGCGCAGTCATGTTTTTTACAGAGAGGCTTCACAAGCTGAGAATGCCCTCAAAGACGGATACCAGCGGAGCGCCATGACCCAGTGTAATGCATACTGGAGTGGGATGTGTAATGCTTGGTCAGACACCTCTGCAGGGGGCTGGTGAGTCAATAATGAGTCGGCAGTGAGTGGGCCGCCGGTGACCGGGGTGGATTATCTAAGATCAACTTGATTTGCTGCCAGGCTGGTTTGTGTCGCACTGGCAGACTGTGCTACAGCTGATGGAACTGCATGAAAAATGCACATGTATGTGTGTGTGCGCTTTTGGCTGTTTGTGTGTGTGTATAATATTGACTGCAGTGTTCAGTCCCACAGCCGAACATACTGCCAGCAGCACATCCCTTCTTAATGTGCCATGAACTCTCACTCCAACTGGGCCAGTGTTATTATTAGAGTCTGTGTCCCGCCATTGACATCTCTCACTTCGACCTCCATCACCACCACACGGGATATTGAGGGACATAATACTGTAAAAAATAAGCAGCCATTGTTCCAAATATTATGCAGATGTGTTTTTTTCTCTCATGTAAGAATCACTTTTTCCTGCAGGACTGAGGACGGACAAACAGGGTCGGAGTTCTAGTGAGAGTCTGGAAGTTTCCCTTTCACTAGAAAAACTTGACACATTTTATATTGTTTGAATGTTTTTCACATTCTATTTGTTTTATCATTTTTATATTCTGCACATTTAACTTGAATGTCACTCACCAGCCACATTATTATGCACACCTGTTCCACTGCTTGTTAATGCAAATATCCAATCACATGGCAGCAACTCAACCCATCATTTAGGCCTGTAGACCTGTTAAAAGTGAGCATAAGAATGGGGAATAAAGGTGATTTAAGAGACTTTGAATGTGGCATGGTTGTTGCTCTGTGTATTTCACAAACTGCTGATCTACCAACCCTCTCTAGAGTTTACAGAGAATGATTGCTGATGCCAGAGGAGAACGCTCAGACTGGTTCAAGATGATAGAAAAGCAGCCGTCTGTGCAGCCGACAAATCTGCAGCAACTGCGTGATCTTGTCATGTCAAAATGGACCAAAAGCTCTAAGGAATGTTTCCAGCACCTTGTTGAATATATACCATGAAGAACTAAGGCAGTTCTGAAGGCAAAAGAGGGTCCAACCCAGCAATAGCAAGATGTACCTGATGTAGCGGCTGGTGAGTATCTGTGTCTCTGAAATTTCACCTTCTCATAAGCAAAGAAAAACCGCCATGTTTAGCTTCACCAAGAAGTGAAAAGTCGTCTAGTGGCATTCTCTTGACAAACACCCCAGTTTTTGTGGTGACATCCTGATTGTTTTCCTCATTAGCTTCTTACAAAACGTATTTATCTGAGTTTATCATTTTGTGTTTTTTTGTTTTGGAAGCTGCCGTGCTGCAGTACCATGCTCAGCCTCCAGCGAAGGCAGAATCGCTGTTTTACCAAAACACAAATTACATTTTTAATTAGACTCCAAAATGTGATTATATTGAGTCTACAAAACACTGGAATCTGTGTATAAAATCTCCACTAAGGTAAGCTGTAAATTTCCCTGTGGAGGACCTCTGTGTCCTCTGTGGTAGCTACAACCCTGCAGACGCAGCTTTTCCCACAAAAACACATTTCGTAACCTTCGCAGATACCTTTCAGTGCAAGATTTATTGCTGCACAGTGTGCAAACAGACAAACCAGCCTGACCCGGGCCAGCACAGACCAGCTCCAGCTACCCACTGGCAGATGGCACAGAGGGCTGTGGGCGGGGAAGAGGGATGGCACTAAACCTCTGGAGATTCCCAAAAACTGTCTCACTTACTGTCACGCAAAACAGCTGACCTGAGCCGCAGCGCCCAGGGAGGGGACAGACGAGAGGGGGACGAGTCGTGCCCCCTCACCCAGTTTATCCTGCCATAATCTGGAACAACCTGACTGAACTGATGAGTTCTCGGCTTCCTCCCAGTTAGTTTTGCTTCAATCCGACATCTGGATCTTTGTGTGCCTCTCTTTTGGTTGCGTTAAATCCGAGAGCACAAGTCGGGGACAAAATGAACAGTTGTGTGATTCTTCAAACGTCGTCATTCTGCCCCTTAAGGAAACTTTTTTAATTAGGAAATAATTGCTAAGTCACATCTTAAACATAAGGAATATTCGATTATATTTATTTTTTTACTGTAATGTTTTGGAAAACAATTTTATAATTTGGACTCCAGATAGAAATTCCACATTAATATTTAATACAAAATGTTAAAATAATAACTCAGGCCCCTTGTGGTTTGTGTCATTCCTTCAATACAGTTTCTTGGGACTTTTATGCTTTTTCCCCACTGAGATGGTCATGTGACAATATGGCATTTGATTAAAAACATGAGTGAATGCAAGAACAAAAACAAAGCTATACATATTTTTAGTGTACTGGAAATGATTCCCTCTAAATGTTAGAATAAAACGCGGTTTATTTATAGACAGATAATCGTATATTCATCCTCTGTCTAAAGTGGACCACAGTTGGAGGAATTACCCGTTTACTTTTTCATTCTCATCAAGCCCGCTCTATTCAGGTCAAAGTAATGAGTGTGGCACCAGCAGAGTGTTACCTAACACAGTACATGGCCTGTTTTAAACAGCTGGGTCACTTTGAGCTGCTTAGGGACAGAATGCTGTATCACCAACAGCAACAGGCCACCAGGGAGACCAGAGAAGATGACTTTTAGGAGGAGCATGCTGCAATTTAAACCTGTAGCTCTTGAAACCCACATGACATGTTTCCTTCTGCTTTAATATATCCTGCTGCCTTTTCTCACCTCTCCCTTAGTTGTTCTACTGAGCTCGTTCCTCTCCGGCGGGACGCTCTGGTGGAGGCTGGAGGGGATGGGTGAGGTGCCAGCTGGCCGGGCAGCGGGGACGGGCTGGGGGACGGCAGCAGGTTGTATGTTGGAGGCAGCAGATGCGATGTTGTGCTCCCCCTGATGCAGCCCTGTGGACCTGTGGACATCCCCGCTGTAGGCAGCCTGGTAGCTGGTCTCACGCGGGACCTGGGTGGCCTCCGTCCCTGGGCTGGAGTATTGAGCCGGGGGATTTCTCCTTGCACTTTTGGCGGGTCTCGCCCCCGTCCACGGCCTGTACTCTTGCCTGGAGGAAGAGAGATGCATCAGGTCTCTGATGGAGGCTCAGTGCAGGAAAAAATTTGTGCAAGTGTGACTTAAAGCCACTTTCCACTGATTTTACACAAAGATCAGTTTACTTGTCATGAGGATGCTTAGCTTGCGAAAACAGTTGTTTTATGCTTAGTTTTAAAGAGTCCTAAGCCAGGATCCAGTCCAGAAATCTCAGCCTCTGCTTTTTTAAAAATGTGTTCCTAGCAGCTTTACACACTAAATTGCCAAAAAAAAAAAAAAACATTTTAATTGTTTAATTATAGCCTATTTGTATGATTTTACCTGGGGGGATTAGACCAACCAAGGGATCAGAAGGGAAATCTGAGGGTTTGCAGGATGATTAACTAGAGAAAACATTGTAAACTACTTTTATCTTTTACTATGAAGTAGTTTTACTTTTTAGGTCTCGAAAATGAAAATCTTCAGTTGCACTGCTGGTAAGTTAAAAGAATCCATATGACAGAGTATTGTTAGTAATCATTGGTTCATATATATACATTATATACAAGATGATTAACAAGATGATATCCAACATTTTCCCCCTTTTTACCATGAAGCACTGCACACTTCTTAAGGTTTCTACAGATATTAGTTGATCTGGCATCATTACTTGGTTGCTCTGCTATAAACCTGTTCTCCATCATTGGGAATCACTGCTCTGAAACTTCACGGTCAAAAATATATCAAAATCAAATATTTATACTTCAGCTCTCTCTTATATGAATATAAAATATGTAAGAGAATTATTGATGACCCTAATCTGCATGCAGGCTTGCTGGCTCGACCCTTGAAGTCAATAAAGTATTAAAGCACATCTGATGACGGCGCTCCAGCAGTCCGATGCAGTGGACAGCGACAGGTGCTGAAACCAGTACCAGAGGGGGACATGTCCTACCTGTAGGAGCTGGTCTCCGTCACCTGCTGCTCCCCCCACCTCCGCTCCTCTCTCTCCCCCGGCTGAGCCTGGCTGTGGTAACTGTTCACCGGGCTGTCCGACACACTGTCCGCCCTGCTGCCCCCGTTACTAATCCAAGGGAAATTCTCCTTCCTGGGAATGGGCCACGGTTTGAAGTCCTGCTTGTACTGCGTAACGCTGGGGAAAGGCACCCCGGGCGGGTGGTAGTCCTCCCGGGGCTTGTAACTGGGCTCCTTCCGTGCCCTGAAGGACCCTCGGGTCCCGGGGCCATTTGTGGGCGCATGAGTGGCGCCGGCGGCACATGGGTCCGGAGTCGAGTAGTTATTCCCGGGTGCGCGCTCCGAGGCGGAGACCTGTTTGGTGACGGACCGCACCTCCTGCTCGGCGATGTCCGAGTAGTTCTGGATGGTGAGCGGGACGGACAGGTCCGATTTGTCGAACTGGTTCCAGAAGCGAGCCAGGCAGCACACTCTGCTGATGCACGGCCAAGCCATACCCCCTCCTAACTGTTTGACTTGTGGAGGAGAAAAGGAGGAAAATGAAAGAAAAAGAACAGAAAAAGAGGAGGAAAGATCAAAGGTTACATTCAGACAGAGTGTCGCCCTCCCTCCGCGTCCGTTTGTGGGAAGCTGAGAAAATACAGTGTCCAAGAGTCCATGTCAGCAGCAGAGGAGTGCCAGCGGAGATGAACCGGTCTGTCGGGGACCGTCATTGAATATTCCTCTCACGTGGTCTGTGATAGTGCCTCCACTATGCAGAGGAATCTGTGGCAAATTATTCTCCGCATCTCCAGCCGGATCCACAGTGCCCGCATCGGATTTAAAAAAAAAAAAAAAAATTAGAGAAACGTAGAGAAATGTTTTTCTGCTCCAGCCTCTTTGTGCAACAAAAATCCTGATCCAGAGACGTTTTTATGGCTCTTCCACTTCCCGTCAGTGATATTACTGTAACTGTTGCCAGCATGAGTGTTACATAATTATGATGCAGCGTCAAACCTACAGTATACAGTAGGCTGGTAGACCCGTTACTTACTTAAACACACTCATCAAACCCCAGAGGGAATATTTCCATCTGTGCCACGTGTCTAACATCAACCTGCTTTATTTCCATTTGGGTTATGAGGTTCAGATAACAGAAAAAAACACATATTCAGCTGGTTGAAGCATTTATAGTGATTTTTCTTTATCTAGATAAGTATGTAATTGATTGCTTTAATGCTAAAGGTGAATCAAATTGCAGTGCTATGTTTACATTACAGTTGCTACAGATATTAGAATTTTTATTATAGGCTAGAAATGAATGATGCCTAATATTGAACTTGCAGTGTTTTTTGTTGCTGTTTTCTTTGTTTCTTTAAGATTCGGCTTTTACTTTCATGATTAATGAGATTTTTTGGCGGGTGCCTGAGGCCTAAGATTTTCATTGACAGTAGTTAATTAATTGTTCATTGAATTAGAAAAATAATAGTAAATAAGTTATAGTTGTTGCACACATGATGAGGAAAAATAACTTTCTTTTAAGTCAAGAAAGCACTGGCTTCAATGCCAGAGTGATGGCAGGGTTGGCAGCTCATAGTTGCTTGTATGGAATATTTTAGACAAATTTACTAATTTCCTTTTTCAAGTATGAGGATTTTTCTAAGTGAAAAGAAGAAAACACTGAGCTACCAAATCCTCAACATTGTGCTTATCTCACCGGTGCTGTCTGCCTTTCACCTGGCATTACAAATGGATGAAGAGACTCCAAATTATAACTGAATATTTCTCCAAAATAGGGGATTGGAAATATAAGAATTAATCCTGCAGATGGGAAAACTGTCGAGTTTATGTGGAGAATTACAGTTGATTGCAGTTCAGTGTGTGTGGAATGGTGGGATATGCATTAAGTTGACAGAACTGATGCACCGAAGGCAGAAGAACTTTCCACTGTGAGCTGTTCACTGAGAGGAAAGATTAGCCTCTCGCAGGGAGGCGGCACAACAGTTTAAGAGGCACTTTGGTGGGTTTGACACCAAAAAGGAAACTCTGGGTGATGAAGATGAACGGGTGCTTCATCTCCACCACTTTACTCCCAGTGATAGATGGAACAGGTTTTGTAGTTTGATTGCCAACATGAGCCAGAATCATTAGCTGCAGACGACCTGTCAACTTGAGATAATGAAATAGGATGGTGAACTCCTGAGAGCGGTAATGGTCATTATCCAGCAAGTAAAATCCTTTGAAGAAAGCGGTGTGATGCTACCATCTGCAGGGGAATATATGACATTACTGTCCTGCACAGTGAGCTCAGTCCTTTAAATATAAGTGTGTAAATCCAACAAGGTCCAAAAAGTCATTAATGTATTCAGACCTTTTACTCTAAGTACCAACACAACACTAACAATACTCCATTACAAGTAAAAGTCCGACATTAAAAACTTTGCTGAGCTCGCAGTCCAGAAGTATTAACAGAAAAAAAATAAACTAAAAGTACTTTTCATACAGGAAATTGGACCCCAACTTTTTATATTATATACTATATTAACAAATTGTTAAAACTTATGCACCAATGTGAAGAAACATTTTACGGTTGTTACAGTTTATTCAATTGGATTGTGTTTATACTATATACATTACATCTTGGAAATGTAATTGATTTTAAAGTTTTTAACAATTTTTATGTTAAAATGCATTTAAAATGTTTACACTTGTGTTGTAATTCCTGCTAATTTCGAACATTTTTAACGAGTTCCAGGTGCATGATTGATATTATTATTATTGTTGTTAATAATGACAATTAATTAAGTAAATGTATCTATATAGTATGTATTGTTTTAATTAGGGTGAGGAAAGCAAGCTTTGAGTTA
>CAFUXE010000003.1:776660-787234 GCA_903364295.1 Serranus cabrilla | reverse complement strand
TTTATTTGGAACAGGGTTTTTTTTTACTGCGTGGTAAAATAAAATTCTTCTTCTGTGTTACAGTTGGCAACGTGTCACCTCTGTCCCAATGTGACATCTCGTCGTGGTTTGTTCTACAGAGACTCTCTGTCGGCTCTGTCCAGGAACCTGAGGGCCCCCAGGGGCCCCTATTGCCCCACCACCGCCGGTCTGCAGGGCCTCTACAACAAACACCATGTCCAACTGACCAGGTAAAGAACTTGACACCAGTAAGAAAAATACTTTTAAAGAACAATTTCTACTTTTTGCTGCAGTCAGCTGTCTCACACATCAGAACATAATATAGAAATAAAAAAGGCTCATAAAATGTGGCCTCAAACTGGATGGATTTCTGTTTACAAAAACATATTTACTTAATTTAATATAAATAAATGAACATGCCATTAATTATTATGCAAAATGAATATATACCATTATTTATATAATATATATATAATCATTCATTAATTGACAAGATGTGGCATACATTAAGATTGATGTTTTTAAGCTGCTTTTTTAGTGGTATATTTCACACTTATTTTCCTTTTTATTTAATATAGTATGTATACTATACATAAATAAAGTAATTTTGATTTTTTGATTGATTTGATTTCTATATCTTCCTCCCCACATTTAATTTTGTAAAATTATCTAAAAAATGTAAAAAATGTAATAAACAAACGCACTGATAGAAATTTATGAAATAAATAAATAACAGAAAAAGGGAAATATTACAAAACAGACAGAAATGTCAATTTGTTTCACAATTTATAAATAAATTCATTACTCTGCAGTTTTGCATTTATTTTTACTAAGACTGTTTTCTGTCCTCCATCATCATAATCTTGATTAACATAATGTATTTTTCTACGTTTTTGGAAACATTTGGGATAACCCAACAAACTATATAACAAAGGCTGAGTTTTGTTTGGCCATGTTACGTATCATTCCTTTAACTCCTTCATCACCGCTTCCCTCTGCCCCCATAGACGTGACGTCCCAGAATCCACTGCTCTGACTCACTCCAAGACACCTGGCAGCATGAAGCACCTGAGGAAGCTGCTGATGCTTGGCTCCGCCCAGCGGAGAGGTCTGCACCTACCCATCTGAAACCTGCGCCGCCAGCCGGCTGCAGCAGGTGCAGGTGGTGATGATGAGGATGAGGATGATGATGCTGGACCAGCAGAGGGCGCTGCAGAGGTTCAGATAGACTGGAGGAGTGTTTCCTCTCTGCTTACTGATCCTGAGTCAGGATGGGAGGAGGGAGAAAAAGACAATGAACTGAAGGTGGTAAATTGTTATAAAGATTAGTATTAATTTTTCTTTATCTGACGTCAGTGTTTGACCTTTGTGCTGATGCTCAGTGGTGGAGGAAGTATTCATAAAACCTGCATACATTTCATGCAAAAGAACTGAGTTTAATGTAACAAAACTAAAAGTATCTGCAAGTGTTTCTCACTGTTTCTCATTATTATGATAAGTAATGTATAAAACTTTAATGTTGCAGCTCAGATAACTTTTTCTGCTTTAGTTACATTTATAACAGCTGTAAGATAAATGTAGTGGAGTAGAAATTATATATGCAAGTTAAGTACAAGAAGTAGCTTAAAAAATGTATGTGTGTAGTATTTGAGTTCCTACAGCATCACACACCGTTCATAATTTAATAATTTTTTTTTTTAGGGTTTGAACTGTTTTTATAGTTAATTAACAAAATCTTTCAATTTTTTTTTAATTATTACTTCTGTTGGTGAGAATGAATACTCTTCTTTTATTTTGGTTATTTCAGACTTTTTTGTTAATATAATGATTATTATTTATTTTTATTTTATAATGAATCTATGTATTATTCATATATTTATTTATTTATTTATTTATTTATCATGCTATATTATTTTTAACTTATTTGTTTTTATTAAATCATATATCTATTTACTATTGTTTCATAGTTTTATGGTTATACTATTTCTGTAATTACTTATTATCATGTTACATTATTTCAGTTTTTTATTTAATGTCTTTATTTATTATTTAATTTCTACAGATTGATGTTGCTGCCCTTTTTTATTTTATCATTATATTTATGTATTTGTTTATCTATTTTTATTTTATTTCTAAATGTATTATCTAATTGCCAAAGATTGATGTTGCTGCATTTATTTTTAGTAATTTTATTCTAATATTTGTGTATTTATCTATTTATCTATGTATCTATTATCATTTCATAATATTTAAGTCTTTATTTATTTTCATTTCATTATGCTGTATTTCATTACCACATTTAATGTTGCAGCATTGTCTTTATTCCTGTTTGCACACTTCTGTTAGATCATTTATGCTGCTGATGAAGATTCATTTTGTTCACAAGGAATCAGTAAAATCAGTAAAGTCTGTAAATATAATCAGTAAAATGTGGTTAAAGTGTTAATAGTATAAAAATGTCTCTGCAAACTTTGATTGTTCTACTTTTGTTTATGCATCATGTGTCAACTCATTATTGTTTTCATTCTGAATTAATCTTGTGATTATTTGGTTCATTAAGAAGTGAAAATAGTGAGAACTGGAGCCTAAAGTTACACCATGCCTCAACATTATTACTAATACATTATCCGTATTAATGTTATTCACAGGAAAACCATTAGAAGAAGAATTAGATACATTTGGATGCATTTATTTCTGAGATCTGATATAAAATGACAATTAGCTGGATTGTTCAATGTCTCCCTGGGCAATAATGCTCCTTTAACTTATTGATGTTCACTAAAATTGTAAAAATAATTGTATTAATTTTTCTCCAGCCACCTTACTGAAAATCTGTAATGTGTAACTCCGGCTCATATTCTAAATATATAATAGTTGGTGTCAGCTAATTATATATCAGTGTGATTCAGGCCAGTGTGCTGCCTTAATAAAGACGCTGTGGGCCGAACAAGAAAGAGGATGGTGTTATGTAACACGCAGCAGGGTCAAAGATAGTCTGAAATATTAATTAGAGCACCGTCTCTTGCCACCAGCTCAGCATTTAATCTGCTCACTCAATGAAAAGCAGAACAGAGTGGAGCTGCTTTTAACTGCAGCGCAGCACAAACATAACACCTCACACACTGGAAAATATTACACACAAACACACTGTATATTATACTGCAGGAGCAGAGAGGCAGATTACTTTTCATGGTAATTATGAGATGATAAATCATGTCAGTGAGGGTTTGCAGACCTTTTACAGTTTAATTACAATTTCTTTTATTATTGTCTGTACATTAAATTGAACTTTTTGCTGAAAAAGGAGAAAGAGGAAATTGGGTAAATTTTACCTTTAGTGATCTGATGTATATTTTTATGTCAAATTCACTGTAATTTAACATTCAAGACCATTAGGCAATTGACTAAAATGAATAAAGAATAAATAAATAAATCTGTTATGTCCATTCATTCATTTTCTGTAACCACTTATCCGGGTTAACCCGGGTCACGGGGGGCTGGAGCCGATCCCAGCTGCATTGGGCGAGAGGCGGGTACACCCTGGACAGGACGCCAGTCTATCACAGGGCTGACACATAGAGACAGACAACCATTCACACGCACACTCACACCTACGGGTAATTTAGAGTCACCAATTAAACCTAAGCTGCATGTTTTTGGACTGTGGGAGGAAGCCGGAGTACCCGGAGAGAACCCACGCACACACGGGGAGAACATGCAAACTCCACACAGAAGGGCCACAGGCCGAGATCAAACCAGCCGCTGTTATGTCTAATTATATGAATTTCCAAATTTCAACTGTAATTTTATGGTTTATATTTGTAATAAAAGTAATTTACTTCATTTGGATGAAATATATAAAAAGGAAACCCTCTACAGTGGTATGCAAAAGTTTGGGCACCCCTGACAATTTCCATTATTTTCTTTTATAAACCATTAGGTGTTTGGATCAACAACTTCATTTTGATCTTTCAAATAACTGATAGGCACAGTAATATTTCAGCAGTGAAACTAGGATTATTGGATTGACAGAAGATGTGCAATATGCAACAACAACAAAAATTACGCAGGTGCAAAAATGTGTGCTCCCTTGTCATTTTGTTGATTTGAATACCTGTAACTAGTTAGTACTGGTTAATTAGAACACAAAATTAGTTTGTTGAGCTCATCAAGCCTTGAACCTCATAGACAGGTGCATCTAATCATGAGAAAAAGGTATTTAAGGTGGCCAACTGCAAGTTGTTTTTCTCTTTGAATCAACTCTCAAGTGACCTGAAAGAAAAGATTGTTCAACATCATGGTTTAGGGGAAGGCTACAAAAAGCTATCTTGAGATTTCAGCTGTCAGTTTCCACTGTGAGGAACATAGTGAGGAAATGGAAGAACACAAGCAATTCTTGTTAAGGCCAGAAGTGGCAGGCCAAGAAAAATATCGGAGAGGCAAAGACGAAGGATGGTGAGAACTGTCAAAGACAACACACAGCCACCACCAAAGAACTACAACACCATCTTGCTGCAGATGGTGTCACTGTGCATCGTTCAGCAATTCAGCGCACTTTGCACAAGGAGAAGCTGTGTGGGAGAGGGATACGGAAGAAGCCTTTTCTGCACACATGCCACAAACAGAGTCGCTTGAAGTGTGCAAAAGCACATTTGGACAAGCCAGCTTCATTTTGGAATAAGGTGCTGTTGACTGATGAAACAAAGATTGGGTTATTTGGTTGCGTTATGCATGGCGAAGAACGAACACAGCATTCCAAGAAAAACACTTGCTATTCACAGTAAGATTTGGTGGAGGTCCATCATGCTGTAGGTCTGTGTGGCCAGTGCTGGCATGTTAAAGATGAGGGTCAAAAGGTTTCGACTTGATATCAACAGATTCTTTGAGAATAGTGTTCAATAATCAGTCACAAGTTGAAGTTATGCAAGGGCTGGATATTTCAACAAGACAACGACCCAAAACACTGCTTAAAATCTACTCTGGCATTCATGCAAAGGAGCAAGTACAATGATATGGGATGGTCATCCGAGTCCCCAGACCTGAGTATCATTGAAAATCTGTCCATGCTCGGCAGCCATCAAACCTAACTGAACTGGAGATGTTTTGCAAGGAGTAATTGTCTACAATACCTCCATCCAGAATCCAGACCCTCATTCTATGAGATTCTATGAGACTATGGGAAGTGTGTAGAAGCTGCATTTCTTGCAAACGGAAAAAAAATAACAGCTAAATATTGACGTGATTTTTCTGTTGGGTTCCCAAATTTTTGCACCTGTGTAATTTTCTTTTTTTTAGGAATATTGCACATCTTCTGTTAATCCATTAATCCTAGTTTCACTACTGAAATATTAGTGTCCATCAGTTTTTTGATAGATCAAAATGAAGTTGCTTATCCAAACATCTAATGATTTCGAAATGAAAATAATGGAAATTATTTAAAGTTTAAATTAAGTGTNGGATTGTAAATAAATATCTTATAGTTTTCCCACATAATCCTATTTTATCAGATTATATTTATTGAATTTTGAAGTCCTATTACTGGAATAGACAATAATAGGCCGTTTCTACACGAGATGCCTATGTGTCATTATTCATTCTTTTAATATCCTCAACTGCTCAGGTCACAGGGGGCTGGAGCCAATCTCTGCTGACATGGGGGTAAAAGCGAACTGCAGCAGCGCTGACATACATAGAGACTGACAACCATTCACGCCTTCATTCAATTAGGTCAATGAGGTCCCATTTGATCCTCTTGCTCTCCCTCCATAGATAGATTGGAAGCCAGAGCCTTCAGATCATCTCCTGTGGAACCATCTCCCAGTTTCAGATCAGGAATATCTGAAAGTAGACATTTTTTCCCTGATAATAACAGTGAGTGCTGGCTGAGGCTTGCCTTGGACCAGCCCCTAGTTATGCTGTTGAAGGCTGACACTGCCGGGGGACTTCCCATGATAAACCCAACCCATCCTTTCCTCCTCTCGCCTCATCATTGCATATCATTTATTGTTGCCTCTTCCTTGGAGTCATTTTGCCAGTCAATCTGTGGTCCTGCTTGGCACATACCCCTGCTGTTGTTATCAATATGGTTTTCTTGGTGACTGCTCCCCCTACTGCTGGCCTTTGTGTTCACTTTAACTGTCCCTCCTATTTCAAATAGCTTTTGATACCATAGTTTGTTATATCCACTCAGATATATGCAACATCCCTTTTCTTTGGTCATTCAAATAAAAAGCTAGCCTAGTCCTAACTAGACCTTCTTACTTCATTACTTCATTTCATTTGTACAGCAGGTCTAGAACTGCCACACAGAAGTTTGCTCTCTCACTTGAAGGCGGGTGCTGTTGAAGTTTGAAATCTATTGGCTCTGCCACAGTGCCACTCCGGATCTGCCTTAACCAATCGCTAACATTTGGTTGTGACGTATTACATGCCCCGGGGATGTAATTAAATTAAATTTTCCCGAATCCCGTGGGAAGAAGCGCTACAACATCCAACAAAACTAAGTAGAGCCCGTTCCTGCTCCGACTTTAATCTATCGATATTCTGCAATGTTACCACAACAGATGGAATAGCTTCGTTAGCATCCATGGTCTTCCTGCTGCTTCCTGGTATTCGTTTGACTACAACGAAAGCTGTCGCTCGACCAGGTACGTCGGCGTTCTCAGCCACGCCTCCTGTTCGCAGATTGGAAGACAAACCCAGGGCCACGCCCAGGACAAATTTGAGGGAAAATCGAGCGTTATAAGACACAGCAGTGCCAGATCTAGTACTGAAGCTAAATCGAATTGAGCGGAAGTACGTAGGCGGGCGGAACCAGGCTAATAAAAAGCTCCATCTGGTTGGAATAATCTACCTCTTGGCTTGCAAGCTATTACCTCTTTCCGCTGCTTCAGGACTTTTCTATATTCTCATCTTAAAACAACCTGTTCATGTTTTTAAAATTTGCCTACTTAAAGTTGTGTTTCATGCTGATGTTATTAATTATAATCATGCCTAACTTGATTAGATATTGAAAAAATCAAAATGCATAGTTGAATCCACCTGCATACTGCTACCGTCCCCTGACATGCGCAAAATTGTGAGGGACGTTTACTTTTTCAGACTCCTTCAAGGCAGTCTAAACTGCGTCTAATGGTGAAATACCCTGTCTGTTGTCTTTCATACTCCTCCGAGGCGCTTGGTTCAATCTCCACGCACTTTTTCACACAGAATCTTTGTAGCCACAAGGTAAAAAGTTGTTCAAAGAATTGTTATAATTCTTAATAATAATCCTAAAACTGTGTAAGTTATAAAGGAACAACTTCCTGCATCAAAACAGTCAAAACAGGAAGTGGTGCATAACTTGACAACAGTCACTCCTATCAACATCAAACTTAGAACACTTGTTATGTGTGAGGCCCTGAGGAAGTCTGCCAAATATGACACATATCCATCAGCAGATGGCACTATAATGAAGGTGAAAGCATTTAGGCCTAGAACTCCCCCATACAAAGTCAGACAATAACATTTCTTACATACACACGTTCATTACGTTTTTTTAGCAAAATCACAAATATGTTTGATCTACTTTTTTTTAACTACACCAAGGCACTTCCAATCTTCATAAAATTTTGCACACATCATTTTTGTACCCAAAGGCAAAAAGTTGTTCACAGAATTATTGTCCAAAAATTGTGCAAGTTATAGAGGAACAACTTTTTATGTTACAGTCAAAACAGGAAGTGGTGCATATGTTGATAACAGTTACTCCTATCTACACCAAACGCCACGGCAGGTGGCGACATTATCAAGGCAAGAGCGTTTTGGCCTGTAACTCCAGCACAAATGAAAAATTCACATGCTCTTGTTCCTTGAGTTATACAGAATTATGTGATATAGGCCACTTCCATTTCCACCTTAAAATGGTTTTTGGCAAAATTATTTACTTTTCCACACTCCTTCAAGGCGCAGAGTCCAATGTTCACAAAATTTGGCATGTGGAAACTGTGGTACCCCATGACCAAGCGGCAAAAAAAAGAGTTACAGCGGAACAACTTGCTTTATGTTGCAGTAAAAACAGGAAGTGGTTCATATACCGGCGATAACTACTCCAGTTAATGAGAAATCGCTCCCAATCTGTGTCCTGTGGGCCCAACTTGCATTACCTCTGCGGGTTGCTGGGTCCGACTTGGACCCCGTTGATACCTGCTTGCAGCTGTAGTCACTATTATTTTTTTATGCATTTCATGGCATTTTTTAGGTCCTTGGGCAAATAAAAAAAAAGGAAAAATATTATTTGATAAAGATCTTGTGCATGGTTGTGGCAAATTGGCCAGTCTTATAACATACCATAAATCCAACTGGAAGTCAGACATTTTAAATATATTGTTTAAGTTAGTGTATTTTTTGCCATTTCCAGGCTCCACACGTTAACCCTATAGTCAGACATCTAATTCATGTGAGCAGTGTCATGTATAGGCACATACCCACATTTCACAAAATTTAACATGAGTCACAAGCAGCAATTGATCCCTGATTTTGATACTGTGCTTGGGTGTGACAGATAGTATCCCCCAACAGCCCCCACTTTTGGGGACTTTCATTTTTTATTTTATGTAGGGAATGAAAATCTTAAAGCAGATGTATCCAATGGAAATGTACAAAAAAAGCCTCTTCAATGTATACACTTTCGTTGTAGATTGTTTGTTATAATAACATCAATCAAGAAACATAATTGTACAACATGTAATTATCCACAAATCCTTTTTGACAACCAAAAGTAGTATAATGTGAAATGAAGACATAAACTCAAAACATTCCCTTTTTAACAAGTACACAAGTGTATTATTTTATTTATATATGCAAGCAAGTTAATGTCTTTACAAATAAAAAAGCCACTGTCTGCCCAAGCTGTTGGCACAATATGTACAAAAATGAAGGAGTAAATCAGGTAAAGCCTGCTACTAAAATACCAGAGTAAAGTACAAAAGGTGTAGAATGCTATGGTGAAACAGAAAATATACTTCAACACCCACAATGTCCAACCTGACCCTGATGCATGGATATGAAACGTGATGATCATGGTGGATGAGTTAAATTTGTTTAGTCACAGAGGATCTGATTTTTTTAATCCTCTGAGACAGAACTGAGGTTTTTGTAGCTGCAAAAACAGATCAAATCTTTTTCACAGAGAGTTATAAATCAGCTTTATTAGGCTGACATGGTCAGTTTTCTAAATTATGTCACATATGTATGTTGTTAGCATCATGGAATGATAAAGTTAATCCTTGTTCAGCCATAGTCAGTGGTTAGACGAACGGACACAGATTGAGTACGTGTCAATACACATATTCATCTTTACAAGGAGATGTGGGATGGAGAGTAAATGAGGAGACTTAACAAATGGAGTGAGAGCAGCTCACATCATCTTCCTGATTACAATAGCACTCAGATTTTACATGCTTCTTTTCCATTTAGGCTACATTTACTTGCCTGGAAAAAAGATAACCCGATTTCACATTTGTGCTTACATTAATAGCTACAAATTCTCAGACCTATTTTGGACAGCATCCACATGTGGAGATCCAATTCAAGGAAAATCTAATATCTGCCAGTGTAAGTCACTGCTGCCCAAAACCAGTTTCATTCCACTTCACCTTCAAAATGTGAATGTGCAGTTCTAATTAGGCTTTTGATGTAACTTGAAATAATATTTTGCCTTTTGGGGTCCATTGCAGATGGTGATTTTACTGTGTGAGCTGGGCAGACTTTGCTTGTTGCTAGGTTACATGGAGCTTTACTTATGCAACAGTGACTCTTGTTTTTAACATGCAGGTTGTTTCAAACACACAGAAAATAAGACATGGGTCACCTTTGATTTATACATGACAAAAACAATCTGAATTGGACATCCTGTGCTGTGGTGTGATCTTAGCTGAAATGGCCAAAATAAGAGAAAGGATGTGAGCAGAAGTGGGTGCAATAATGGGTGGCCAGAGCAATACATTACACCACATCTGCAAATCCGCTTTATTAGGATATACAATAAAGAACACCATGATCATATCACTAAGGACTTGCAATCATAGATTCATGCACTGACGTTTGCCAGAAATGTATAGGGTATAGATTTCTTGTTCACGTCTTGATTTCGTCATACTGCTAAAATATATTGCTCTGGTGGTAAACAACTGAGCAAGCAAGCTAGCTTAGCAACACCATTAGCAACAGGAACTGCAATACTGCACACTGAAAAGTGGAAAACAAAAAAACAGCAGAACAGCACCAGTGGAAAATTATGATTTTTTTTGTACTGTTTTAATCATCGACATTATGACCATTGAATGCATAACCATGCTACAAACAACAACTAGATTCACTGTCTTTTTTTTTAACCTAATATTAGATTATCTTCATTAATATGAATTCATTCAATTTTTATCAGTATTTCTTCAGATTATAACCAATGCTGCAAGACTATACACAGATCCAACAATGGGGATCTCTCTGCACTTACTCACCAATAACGACATAGAAAGAAAGATCAATAGAGAGAGAGAGATTACAATGATCAATAAGTGCAGAGAGAGAGAGAG
>CAFUXE010000003.1:738249-750988 GCA_903364295.1 Serranus cabrilla | reverse complement strand
GTGAGTGTGTGTGTGTGTGTGCGAGAGAGAGAGAGAGAGAGAGAGGGACAGAGAGATAAAGAGTGGGAGTCTTTGTGCTGCTCAGGTTTAATTGACTAGCCTTGTTGCCATACCAACAGGGGTGTGGCAGGAGCCTGCTGACCCACTTTGCCTGTGGTGTTGTCATGGCAACAGTGCAGCTCTGTGAGTGTTACAGTCACACAAATGCAAATTTCCACACATAGCATACATGTACACTCAACAGACATACAGCCTCCATTTGAACAGAAAGAAAGCCTGATTTATTTTTTAGGATTGTCTTAGTAAGCGGAAGTGTTCATTGAACAATTTCAATGTTCTTCTCAACAAAATATGAGCCATTTCACAGAGGAGAAAAAGGCTTTAGATTATTCGCAGATATGCTACATACTAATTTTGGTACACAGACCTCAGTTAAGTCAGTTAATGTTTATATAAAAGCCATTCATAGATAATCAGATTCAGGTCACATTAGCTAAATAAAATTGAGGCAGATGGGTCGGCATTTTGGGTGGAGAAGGGTAATAATTGGATATTTATTCAATGTGTTTGTGTTTTTGTCTAAATATTTTCTGTGTGTTGCTGACACTGTGTGTGTGTGTGTGTGTGTGTGTGGTGTGTGTGTGTGTCCTGAATTGCAGCCATGTTATAATCCTCATCATTTCTCCATATTTGGGTTTTGAACACAGGAAAGACCCACTGACCTGGTAAAATCTGGGGCGGGCTAAACACACAGTGTACTGAACACATATGTGTGGCTGTTTTCTTTGTTTATGAAGAGGTATCTATTTTCAGATGTGATTTAACAGCAGGCACTCATTTGCTATCCAAAATTACCTTGATGCATCTGTTGGATCACTGTTTTACTCCTTATTTAGGTATATATACAGTAATGTTAATATGTTTGGTATTGTTTAAACACAGCAGAAACTTCTTCATAGCATCCCCTACTACAGTATGTATGACTATAAAAGCCATTCATATATGTGTCTTGAAATATGTTATCTTATGTCTAAGATACTTTTTACATTCCTTCCAGTCCATACAGTATGTTATTGATTGTATGGTTCCTAATTTTGTTCGTATATTTGTATTAAATGTATTCATTGAATGCCTTTCTCAATCTTTCTACAGGTTGGTGATCTACCAGTCCAACTTATTACCTGGATAATAAGTTGGACTGGTGCCTAAACACAGACACTCTCTACAAAAAGGGGCAGAGCCGCCTCTTGAAAAGGAATAAGATCATGCTCTCAAACTGAAAATCTACGCTCTTGAATAAAGAGAGGATAATTCTTCCATAGAAACAGCACTTTACCCAGGGACACTGATAGTGCATCACATGGTCACAAATGCACTTTTCTACTGCTTACTATCATGTTTTTAATGTGTCAGCTCTGCTCCTTTACTGTGTGTCTGGAATGTTTGTTTTTCCTTTTATTTTAGGGATGGATAGTTTTGAATATCTATTTTTGTTTCTTCTGTGTATAAATATAATCAGGGAGCTGAAGTGAATGTTGAATCTTATTTATTGTTTATTTCTTATGTTAATTTATTTCAGGCTCGTGTTTTTTAGATAAAGTCTTTCTCGCCCTGAGAAACAATTGTATAACTAGTATATGTTGTACGTTTATTGAAATATTTTAATTGAAAAAGGTTTACATTATATATATCATCTTATATATTTTGTATCTTTTACATTTTAGATTTTTCAGGTTTTAATGTGTGTCCTGGATGAAAAATGTTTGCGTGGAAACTGCTCGTTTCAACTTAAACTACAAAATTTGATTTTTTACGCAATTATCCTCTCAGTCTTATGATTGTAATTTCATCGTTTTGACAGTCCATCTAACACACTGAACCTGTGCAAGTCACTGGCCATTAGATTTAGCAAAAGTTTTGACTGTTAGCACTGAATAAAGGTTTTTTTCTAGTACTGGCACTACCAGAACAAACTTTAGATTTACATATTCACAATATGCTCTAAATCTAATGAGCAACAATGATGATGATTCCAGAACATTCAACCGGATTAATATTCTATATTTTAATAATCCAATCATCTTTCCTCTATCCACATCTATCTGGTTGTGGTTCACATGAAAAAACAGTTATTTTCTAGCTTGTCAAGCAAACTTTCTTGCTTTCACATTGAGACTTTCATTAGACAGCAATTTGGATAGAGTCGTCTAGGCTGATTGTCCAACCCACTACTGTATGTGTGTGTGTGTTTCTGGATCACTGTGTCTGAACTCTGAGGATTATGGAGGTCTCTTTCTCTCTCGTGCACACACATACAGAGAGAGAGAGAGAGAGAGAGAGAGAGAGAGAGAGAGAGAGAGAGAGAGAGAGAGAGGCCTGACATTGCACTCAAGAGTCAAAGGCTTGTTCAAACGGATATCATTTAGAGTGAGATGCATTTCAGCATGGTGGAGTGATAGTGAACCCAAATAAATTTAAATGTATATGTTCTGAAAATAGTCAAACTGACAGTATCTGTAGGTGATTTTTTTCTGGTTGTGATTATTAAAAAAATAAATCAAATCTGAACACATCCATACACATTAACACAATGATTTATGGTAGCCCCTGCCAGCATTTGCTTCTAATATTAACAAGGCTCTCAAGTTTTGAACTCTTGTTGGGGGTTAGGGGTGTCCTCTAGGGGACAGGTTGGTGGGTATCGCCATTAACACAATCATAGTATTAAGGATTGAAATGATTAAAAAAAATTAATTTTCATTGATTGATTGTATCCTCTCATTATATTCAAAATAACTGCATTATCCAGATTTACAATATGTGCACTCATCATTGCAACACAGTAGAGTTGAATAATTGTTTGCTTATGTTAACTTGTGGCTACTGAACAGGGTTACCTTACCACTTGACTCCTAGCTGTTCGACAGTTAAAAAATAGCAGTGCAACATGGTGGGTGTTGTAATCGTAATTAGTAATAGTAATTTCTCTGCGTGAGAAATACAAGGTGTGGTGTGTAAGCGGGTGACCAGGTTGAAATGTGTTGAGAGCCCTGTATTAATTCTAAGCTACAAGTCAAGTTGCATGTTTATCCACGCATCCCTCCATGCCTCTATATCACTCACTCCAAGAGTCTGAGCTGTTTGTTAGTGATGCCACTGAGACAAACATAACAGTTGATCATTTGGAGAGATCAATTTTACTAGGAGCCAGATGAGAAAAACATCTCCATCTAAAACACTGTTCTGTTTTAGGTTTTACACGCCAAGATTATGACGTTGTTTAAATGCACTAAATATGACGGATTAAAATTGTTAATCTGCATATAATTTGTTTTAATGGATGTTTTTTTCACCTCCCCAAATTGTTCAAAAACCTCTGAAATCCCTACTAGAGAATAAAAAAGCCAATAATCTAGATACATGTACATTTATTGTAAGTATAAAAATAGTATACTTTCCATCACTGTATAAGTAAACCAAAGCTACTTATTCCACATATCACAAGCAGTTTTCACTAGGCTGTCAAAAAGGTGATTAGAAGGTGATTAGCCGTCATCTGGTCTTAATTCCCAGAGGGCTGATAAAAATGCAGGATAATGGAGACAGATACTAATATCTGCCACTGTTATATTTAAGCTGTGTGCTACAGCACAACCCTCTTTCTCGTGATCACCACAAGAAAGGAAACAGAGCAGCATGAGAGAAAAGTAAAAGGGGGAAGTCCCAGTGAGACTAATCACATTTCAGTGATAGATGCTTTTCAGATGGGCAGACAGGAAACAGGAGACACTATTATGGTCAATAATCATTTGATGTTATGAAAGGGCACACCACTGGAATGTTAATGTACTGCTCAGGTTTAAATTAGGTTAAAACATCTTGAGTAAGTGTTGAATGTTGGCAGTATTGAATGTATGTCATAATGTACCTCTCACAGCTCACAGTTGTTGTTTTTTAAGTTCTACCAGTCCTATTTTGTGACTGTCCACAGTCAATTGGTCCAGCTGTGGCTCAGTTGGTTCAGTGGTCACCCAATAATTGGAAGACTGGTCGTTCAATCCCTGACCATGGCAGCCTCCATGTTGAAGCATCTTTTGGTAAGATATTGAATCACAAATTGCTCCTGATGCTACACATTCATCTGTGTATGAATTAATTCCTAATGGTGGCAAGTGGCACCTTTTAGGGTCGCCACCAGTATGAATATGTGTGTGAATGGGTGAATGAGCGGCAGTGTAAAGTGCTTTGAGGGGTCACAAAGAGCTACAGTATCTCACAAAAGTGAGTACACCCCTCACATTTCTGCAACTATTTTATTATATCTTTTCATGAAACGCTGAAGAAATTACACTTTGGTACAATGTAAAGTAGTCAGTGTACAGCTTGTATAACATTGTAAATTTACTGTCCCCTCAACACGCAGCCATTCATGTCTAAATGTCTGGCAACAACAGTGAGTACACCCCAAAGTCAAAATGTCCAAACTGTGCCCAATTAGCCTTTTTCCCTCCCTGGTGTCATGTGACTTGTTAGTTTTACAAGGTCTCAGGTGTGAAAGGGATTCCTTCAGTGTTGTCTCATAAAAAGATATAAAATATTTACAAAAATGTGTGGGGTGTATTCACTTTTGTGAGGTACTGCATATAAGTGCAGTCCATTTACCATTTGGTGGGATATTGTATTTTCAAGGTTTTTGTAGAAGTGTCCATGAATACTCCATGAAGACATTTTTCAATGTGTTTCACAAAAGAAATAACAAATTCTATTGTGAAATGAGTGAAGAATATAAGTGAAGGAAAGCTAAACAGCAAAATGCTTAACAGAAATTGAGGTATCATCATTGAATACAATAACACAAACATTTTTTTTGTAACCAACAAGCAAACCCTCATAGACCAACATATGTAAACCTATAAGTGCAAATGTAAAGGCTTGCCTCTAAATTATTAAGAAGTACTTTAAAAACAATCCAAGGAACCAGCTGCCAAAGATTCAAATCATTTTGCAACTGATTCTAAGAAGACGGAGAAGCATACCTAAACACCCTTTTTCCTATTTCAGTACAGGCTTTATGGATAGTTAAAAGGAATACGCACTAGGAGTGAAGACTTCAAGTTACTTTCAAAAGTATGTAGCTCTGTGGATAAGATAGAAGCAGACCTAGAATACCCTTAAATTAAATAAGCCAGTGGCATAGTCTACGTGTAGACAAGTCAGACCAACTACCCCTAACATACAAAGAGCAGTGGTAAGTAAAAGTCTTAGTTCCCCATGGTAGACAGTATCTGATGCATGCAGGCATTGCGATGATGCATGCATGTACAGTGGTGGAAAAAAGTTTTCCGTCACCCTTGCGTTCTCAACATTGTCGGCATCAAAGTTATCAAATAACAGAGAATGTGTTCAGATCGGAACAAAAAATAAATAAACCATCACCTCATCAAATTAATATTTAGTGGTCCTGCCTTTAGCACGCAGTAGAGCTCTAATCCTGGCTGGCATGTTCCCCACGAGCCTTTCACACTGTTGAGGCGTAATCTTGTCCCATTCCTCTTGAATTACTGCTTTTAATTCTTCTACATTTTTCGGTTTATGCTTTGAAACAGACCTTTTGATAATGCACCAAAGATTTTCAATGGGGCTCATGTCCGGGGATTGAGCTGGCCGCTCTAAGACCTGGATCCTGTGCTCCTGCAGCAGGTTCTACTGGCCCTGGATCTGTGGCAAGGGGCATTATCTTGTTGAAACATCCAGTTTGGACCTCCATGGAACAGTGCACGTGCGGAAGGAAGCATGTGGGTTTCGAGAATGGCACAATACTTGGCAGAGTTCAATGTGACATCACAGACAGTGAGATGATCAACACCAGCAGCACTCATGCATCCCCAAACCATGACACTGCCTCAGCCATGCCCGACAGTAGTTACTGTGCATGCTGGAGATAATGCTTCTCCTGGCCTTCTGCGTACCCTCACATTAGCAGGAGGAAGATAAAGCTGGAAACTGGACTCATCTGACCACAGAATCTTCCAGTTTCTGGCTGTCCAGTTCTTGTATGATTGGGCCCAACGACGCCGAGCTAACCTCTGTCTCTCATTGATCAGGGACTTCTTGACAGCTTTGAAGGACCTTAAGCCATGATCTAAAAGTTGGCCACGTACAGTGCGGGTGGAACACTGGACACCAGTTTGGTTTGACCACTGCTGCTGAAGCAGCCTGCCCCTGCACATGCGGATCAGGATGTAGTCAATTCTTGCTGAAGAAACCCTTGGACGCCCATATCTTGGTTTGTCTTCCAAGCTGTTGGTTTGTCTGTATTTTTGCAGAGTGTATCCAACTGCTGAAGGACTGCATCTGCACTTCCTGAGAATTTGCATCTTCAGGCATGTTTCCTGCATTAGGTTCCTTGTTTTAGCCATTTTTGTCTCTGAAGAACTTTCAAATGTGCTGGCTTTATATAGACACGAAGCACAGCAACAAAAATTGTGTCTTTTAATGAAAAGCACGACCTTCATTAGTGGATCACTGGTACCAATACTCAATATTTGGTATGTATTTTTATGGCACCCATCAATTTTAGTTTTTTATGGCTTTTTTAGGATTTGTTTAGCATTTTGGCTGTGACTGTATTAAAATAAATTTTAATTGAAGACCTAAGAGTGATTCTTAATGCAATATTTCACAAATGCATGGGGTGTCCGAAAACTTTTTTCCACCACTGTATATAACATTGCCATAGTCCAGCACTGACATAAAGGTGGAAGCCCCAAGTCTCCTTTGGACCTCAAAGGGAAAGCAAGCTTTGTTTCTAAAATAAATGCCCAATTTTAACATGATTTTTGTGGACAAATTGCCTGATTTGGTGGAGGTGCATAGAAGTATGACCACAGTGTCATCAGCATAAAAGTGGAAATTTGCATTTGAAACATTTTGATCAAGACTATTGTTGGGCCTGGACTGAGGTTGTGCCTGCTACCCTTTTCCTACTTGACACCCACCACTACCATCATCATTATTAGTCATAATTTTATTATTACAGCTATTACTACAAATACTTCTGCACTTATTTTTGTTCTATTCCATCACTGCTACTATTACCATTATAATTGATTAATTTTATAATTTCTACTGCTACTATTACTGTTCTACCAACTATTAGTAATGCTGCTATTGCCGTTACTACTGCTGTTATTTGATTCTGTTATATTTACCACCAACACTACTTCTGTTAGAAACAGACATAATTATAGTGTTAGCACTATTACTGTCAACACTAGAAAGAAAATGTAATTTGACTCGCAGTGCAGTTTTAAAGAAACTATCAATTAATTAATAGTCAGTGTTTTATTAGGAAGATGTTCATTCATTCATCTTCTGTAACCGCTTATCCAGGTCAACCCGGGTCACGGGGGGCTGGAGCCGATCCCAACTGCAATGAGTGAGAGGCGGGGTATACCCTGGACAGGACGTCAGTCTGTCGCAGGGCTGACACATAGAGACAGACAACCATTCACACGCTCGCTCACACCTACGGGCAATTTACAGTCACCAATTAAACCTAAGCTGCATGTTTTTGGCCTATCAGAGGAAGCCCGGAGAGAACCCATGCACACACAGGGGGACCTTCAAACTTCACACAGAAGTTAAATTTTCATTGAAAGGTATGTTGTCAATTCTTCGTCTTACATGGAGAGAAAAATCTGAATTGGCAAAAAACAACAGAAACAACAGGTCAAACTTTGAATCTGCCAAGCAATTTGAAATCAGTGCATCCGGTGATCAAATAGCTAGTCGTGCAATCTAACTAGCTAGCAAAATAATAATAGATTGCAATCAGCTTCATGTTTTTCACCAATTATTACGATTATCATTAAAATTACTACTAATACTACTGCTACTAATACTACTACAACTACTTCTAAAAATAAAATAATAATAATAATAACTATATTATTATTATTATTATTATTCCAATTCCTCCTGCCTCTTGCTCTTCTCCTCTCCAGTACGTTTCTCTCCATCTCCCCTCCTCCTCGGTACTTTTACCCTCTGTGGGCCTGCAAAGTCAATTTGTATTGACTTATTGCTCTATCCATTAGGTTCCTTTCTATTAGTGGTCATAATAATGAAATGGATATGAGGCAAATACACAAAGTGCACTTTCAGTTGTGTGACTTCTGTCACTTTTCAATTGCCTATATAAATCAGATTATTTTTTTACTGCATGAAGTAATTAAGTAATTCTTGCAAGGCCAATTTCATGTCATAAACAGCACTGCACACGCAAAGGCCTAGAGTGGTTTCCTGCTTCCATTCAAGCCGTAGTACAAATGTGCACATAATGCCTAAAACAAAAGAATTATGTGAAGCCACAAAGGAAGCCATGTCTGCACTGCTGGAAATTGGCATGAGTGAGAGACAGGTAGCAAAAAAAATGGAAGATCTCCAAGACAGCTGATCATTACACCAAGAAAAAGCAAGCCGAACATGGTACTACCAAATTGCTTGCTGGTTAAGGCAAGAAACGTCTTTCTACCCCACAAGAGAACCGTGCACTCATCCGTTCCTGTGTCAGGAATTGTCATCAGGCTTCAAGGGACCTTAAAAATGAGTGGGCACTGTTGAGAAATGTGACTTCAAAACCAACTTCCTGAAGCTGGTGTGAAGTCACACAGGGCACAGAAGAAGCCCTTCATCAACGAAAGGCAGAGGAAGGCCCGGCTACTCTTTGCTAGGGATCACAAGGATTGGACTGTTAATGACTCGGCTCAGGTTCCCTTCAGTGATTAATCCAACATTGGTCAGTTAAAGCCTGGATGGAGAACCAGAACATTTGAACTATGCCCTGACCTGCTCAATCACCAGATCTAAATCCAATTGAAAGCCTGTGGAACATCATAAAACTCAAAATGGAGAACCACAAGCCCAATGGGTTTGGGCAGTACAATGCCATAGCTATTGATATAATAACTTGTGATTTTGCATATAATCAAGAAAACATGGAAAATGGCTGGATATCAGCTCTTAAATTGAACTCTTATGAGCTATTTTGGTTATTATCATTATATTTGTCCAAACAAATGTACCATTGGTTGTACCAGGCATCTGCAATCTGGAAGCTGACAGTGGCTGGAATCAGTCTACTTTGTTTGATTTTTTTCTCCATAGATGATCAATTTCTACCAGCCATTTGTAAGAAACTTAAGCACTATTCTGCTCTCTTGCATCAGTTACCTACTCCCAAAATTTTGTTTCAGTGCAAAGAGGATCAAGAACTGCTGACAGTTAGATGGCACCAGAAGAGTGGTATTACTTGTTGGAGAAGAGCTGAGCAATCCTTCTTGGACTGATCACAAGAATATGGAGTACCCTATGGCCGTGAGACTAAAACTCTCAACTAGTGCTGTCAAAAATATTGCCTTATTAACGCGTTAACGCAAATCAGTTTTGACGGCGTATTTTTTTTTGAGCGAGCACTCTCTGTGACCTAGTGAACTTTTTTAAGCCCTGGCCACTGCCAGTAACGTTAGAAAAACTACGGGATCCAGCTGTAAACCAGAAACAAAACAATGGAAATGCACAACGCATATGTTTGGTCCTGCCTGCTTGCTAGTTGTAAAGGCTCCCTGTTACCAGCTAATGTGAATCCTCCGCCGCCTCCTTGTCAAACCAGGCGACATTGGACGGCTTTTCACTTCGTCGCTGCTGTTACAGAGCATTTCATGCAAGTAGCCAGAAATGGAACATCGAACATAAAGTTGTCTCACTGACCCATTTAGCGCACAAAACATGATCACTGCAGCCAGACAGCGTCCCTTTGAACACATGCGTTGCATCACACAGTGTGCACCGAGCAGTCACGGTTTATTTACAACACAACTCAATTCAAATGTGAATGAATGCTCAAAGTGAAAATGTTAGTGTGAAATACTATGTTATTTTTTTCAATAAAAACATTTGCACAAAGCAAGCCTATCCACCTTTCCATGTTGATAAGAGTACTAAAATACAAATTCAAGGGACATTTTGACTAGATCATAATGTGTGATTAATTTGCGATTAATCGCGGGTCAACTACGACATTCATGAGATTAGTCGCGATTAAATATTTTAATCGAATGACAGCACTACTCTCATCCAACCTTTCATGTAGCTTGGTATAAATCTGTCAAGGAGAGTGCTCTGGGGTTTCCAGATCCCCAGCACCCCATGGTTTGTGGATGGAGAGGTGGATGAAATGTATTCTGTTAAGAGCCTTTTGGTTGTTCGATGCCATGGTCATGGACATCCGTACTTAGTGGACTGGGAGGGCTATGGGTCTGAAGTAAGGTCATGTGTGTCATTAAGTTACAGGGGGTACTGAGACATCTGTGTAAGGTCATGTCTTAACTTTGTCTTTTACAGTTATTTTAGTTTCCTGTTTTGTTTTGTACTCTGCTACTGCTACTTTCAGGTCATTTTGCTTCCTGCCTTCAGGATTTTTCCTGCCTTGTGTGATTATTTCCCCTGTTAGTCTCAGTATTTCTGTCTTTGCCAGTTTTTAGATAGATGATATTCTTTTGTACTTTTTGATATTTTGTATGGTGTGCTTGGTGTTTTAGTTTTTGCTGCTATTGTAACAGTAATTTCCCAGTTTGGGATCAATAAAGTCTATCTATCTATCTATCTATCTATCTATCTATCTATCTATCTTCACAGTGTGAAAGGTAGGACCTCACCCAGTTCTCTGACATACAATTTTTCAAAATAATACACTGTCCATCCCAGTATTAGAGCTGTGAATACCACCAATATATCACAATATTACCAATACCAGATGTGAAGTTAATTAATCAAAATTGAATCCATATGCATTACACAGGGCTCTAGTCTTCATGCATCACTTGCTTTGACTGTCTTTTTATATACATTTACATATTCCTACATCTCTCCTTTTCACTTAACCTGCCATGTTACATCATTCACACAAACACACACACACATTTTGTCAGCTTTGTGCATCCCATTTATTAAAACTAGAAGGTGAGGCACAGGAGGGAGAGGGGCAGCGGAGGGTGTGACAGCGAAACTAGGGGAGGAAAAAGAAAGGAATGAAGATTCAAAGAATGAGGCATATGTGGGATGGGAACTAGTTAAATACATGAACAGAAGGAGTGGGGGTGACAGCTCGAAAAGATCATAATCATACCTCCATATTCGGCTTACTGATTGGCTAAAACAGGTTTCTTAAAAAAAACAAAAAAACATTAATTTGCGTATCACATAACAGAAGACAATTCCCTAATAGTGTTACCATGGATACAGTGTTACAAAATGTTAATAACTTGATAAATGGAAAGAATTGCTTATTTTTCATCAAAAACACGTTCCCCTTCGACTGAATTTCTGAATCAGTGTAGGCAGGGTTGTTCATGTCTGATTTTAGACTGAAGGTGCAATGAAGAAAACTGGCACACCCATTTTTACCATAGCAACAACAATAATATGGGATGATGCGGGGAAAAAAGACAAAAAAACGCATACAGCAAGAGGAGTTAGGGAGGAATCTGACAGGAGTGACATCAAGGTCAATGGGAGATGATTCAAAATAATAGGTGAGACACAAAAAATAGACAGGGAAAAAAAGAGACGGAGACCTGCATAGGCAGATAGAAAAGCCAGAATGATTAAAGAAAACATACTAAAGGGGAGAGCGCAAATACAGATATATGAAGAAAATGGGGCGACAGGGTAGGGTGCAACACAGACAACAGAAAAAAAAGAAAGACATTAGAGTGGGGGAAAGAGAAGAGGAAAAGGCATTCAGACAACCGTGAAGCATCAACAATGGAGGCTAACAAAGAAAATCCCAATGGAGGCGTCAATCACTGCTCCACTTATCCCTCCTCCCTCTGATTTTTAGTCTTTATTGCAAGGCTTTGCCCAATGCTCTATCGCCCTTTTCTACCCCCTTTTCCTCCCTCTCTGCCACTCCCACCTACTCCATCTATCCATTCATCCATCTGTCCATCCATCTGTCCATCCAACCTCCAAAACAACACCAGCCCTCCAGTGTCTGCCTTCTCCTTCCATCCTTGGCCAAAACAATCTGTTTATTTATGCACCCATTTGTCGAAACAGACAACAAAAGAGGGTTATATAATTTGTGGTATTATGATAAGCAGCGAATGGATGGCACGAGTTAAATTCACAGTCTATCACTCCATTTCTGCTGGAATGAAACGGTCTGTGATTTATGCCAAAAAATTGCAAAGAAAATGTACTGACATTTTTTTCTGTAGGACATGTATGTTTTCTCCTTTCTCTCTGCCCACAGCACACACAAAAGAAACCCACCATACCCAGACGAATGGATGAACAGAACAATGGCACTGCTGATTAAAGATAGAAATGATCTTGTAATTATAAGGTCTTACCTTTCTGGCTTTGAGATTCATCCATGTTTTCCTCCATTGTGGCAAGTCACAATCCCTTTGTTTCTATTTAATGTGAAGCTTTTTAAAGCCCCTTGCTAGCTCTGAGCACAGTGTACTTGTGTGTATGTGGGAGGCTGTGTGTGTGAGAGAGTGTTTTTTTTCCCTCTCCCTGTAGATGATGGAGGCTCAGGAAGTCCCTGTTTCAATGCTCTGCTCTCTCTCTTCACTCTGTCTATCTGGGCTTTATATATATATATACATACATATACATATATATACATACATATATATACATACATATACATATATATACATACATATAT
>CAFUXE010000003.1:725135-738236 GCA_903364295.1 Serranus cabrilla | reverse complement strand
TATTTTTTTTTTTAATATATATATTAAATAATGTATGTATCAAAAGAAAAATATCTTAATGGATATTTTCTTAATGTAATATTTGGCGAAATGTATTTTTCATTGTTAGGACATTAATTAATTTTTTAATCAATTGAAAAAATCTATAAATGTCCTAACAATAACAAATAAATTAAGTGCAAATGTGCCATGAGAGAGTAAACCTTTTCATTTAATATAAATACTAGTGAAAACTGGTTGATGAAGGTCTACATTCAGTGAGTAAGGCCTTCTAACTATATCTAAGTATTACAAATACTGATATGTTAAGAAACACACATAGAATATAAATAATGAACACAATGAAAGCATCTCAAATAAGTTAAATAAAATGACAAAGATTTAAAATGCGGTGTACCACATTAGAAATGTGATAAAAACACAGGTACCACAAGTGCTGCACACTCCTGTGCGCTTCCCTGAAATGATGGTCCTGCTCTGGTTGGACTCTTTTTAAGACTTTCAATATTTTTTTTTGCCTGGACTTTTTCTGTCTTTGTTCTCCATCCAGTGTTTTTCTGAGCAAGATGATTTTGTTTTCTAGGTTGTTTTTTTTAGGTTCTGTTTTTATTAAGAGTTCAAAAGTCTGATGGCTCGATGGATGGGGAAGCAAGCTGTTATGAAATCTGGATGTTCTACTCCTGATGCTGCAGAACCTCTTGCAGGCAGCAAGGAAACAGTCCTTGGTGGTGGCAGGTGGGGTTCTGATGTTGTGAGCCCTGGCCAGGCAGTGTTTGTGGGCAAATCCTGGATTGAAGGAAGTGATGTCCCAGTGATCGTCTCCACTGTCCTCACCACTTCCAGTTTGAGGCTTTAAAGTCTCCAAACCAGACAGAGATGGAGCTGGACAGAATGCTTTCTATGGTGCCTCTATAGAAAGTGGTGATACTCCTCCACATTGGTGTGATGATTGTTGGTTGCAGACTCCTTGAACGTGTCCCAGTCCATGCACTGAAAACAGTCCTGTGTTCCTGACACAGATCCCTTAGGCCAGACCCTCACCCGCTTCACAGTGGGGTTTTGTCTGGTGAGCAGGGGCCTGTATAAGGAATTAGCATCAGTGAGATGGTCTGATGAGCCAAGATGTGGGCAGGGGGCTGCCTTAAAATGTCTTCTTGATGTTGGTGTAGGCCATGTCCAAAATGTTCATCTTTCGCCAGGGCTTGGAAGAGTGTAGGTGCATTGGTCAGACCTAATGGCATAATGGTATATCCCTATGCAGACCAGGTGGTAGGCAGTTTGACATTTGAGCTTGGAGAAAATGTTGGCTTCCTGCAGATGTATAGTTTAGTGGAAGTGGATATTTGTTACAAACATTGATGTTGTTAAGGCCTCAGAAGTCAATACATACACTGGGACCCGGCCGGGCTCAGCCTGAACGAGCGACGTGGGCGCCCCTTCAACTGGACCCCCTGCATGAAGGGCCGTAACGGGTCGGTGCATTGTGTTTTGGGTGGCAGTCGTGGACGGGGACCCCGACGACCCAATCCCCGGACAACAACTCTGGCTATGGGGACATGGAATGCCACCTCGCTGGGAGTGAAGGAGCCTGAGCTTGTGCGGGAGGTGGAGCGTTACCGACTAGAGATAGTCGGGCTCGCCTCCACGCACAGTCTGGGCTCTAAAACTCAACTCCTTGAGAGAGGCTGGACTCTCTACTACTCTGGAGTTGCCCATGGTGAGAGGCGGCGAGCTGGTGTGGGCTTACTTATAGCTCCCCAGCTCAGCCACCATGTGTTGGAGTTCTCCCCGCAGAACGAGAGGGTCGTTTCCCACTGCCTTCGGGTGGGGGGTAGGTCTCTGACTGTTGTCTCGGCCTTCGGGCCGATCAGCAGTGCGGAGTACCCAGCCTTCTTGGAGTCCCTAGAAGGAGCACTGGAAGGTGCTCCAACTGGGGACTCCATTGTTCTGTTGGGGGACTTCAACGCCCACGTGGGCAACGACAGTGCTACCTGGAGGGGCGTGATCGGGAGACATGGTCTCCCCGATCTGAACCCGAGTGGTGTTTTGTTATTGGACTTCTGTGCTAGTCACAGTTTGTCCATAACGAACACCATGCTCAAACATAAGGGTGTCCATCAGTGCACGTGGCACCAGGACACCCTAGGCCAGAGGTCAATGATCGACTTTGTAGTCGTGTCATCTGACCTCCGGCTGTATGTCTTGGACACTCGGGTGAAGAGAGGGGCTGAGCTGTCAACAGATCACCACCTGGTGGTGAGTTGGATCCGCTTGCCGGGGAGGAAGCTGGACAGGCTTGGCAGGCCCAAACTAATTGTGAGGGTCTGCTGGGAACGCCTGGCATAATCCCCTGTCAGGAGGGTTTTCAACTCCCACCTCCGGTAGAGCTTTGACCAGATCCCGAGTGAGGCTGGAGACATGGAGTCCGAGTGGACTACCGGTCGGCCTCGAAGAAATTCTGGCAAACCGTCCGGCGCCTCAGGAGGGGGAAGCAGTGCTCCACCAACACTGTTTACAGTGAGGTGGGGAGCTGTTGACCTCAACTGGGGACTTTGCGGGCGGTGGAAGGAATACTTTAAGGATCTCCTCAATCCCACTGACACGTCTTCCCAAGAGGAAGCAGAGGCTGAGGACTCAGAGGTTGACTCATTCATCACCCAAGCCGAAGTCACTGAGGTGGTCCGTAAGCTGCCCAGTGGCAAGGCTCCGGGAGTGGATGAGATCCGCCCTGAGTACCTCAAGTGTCTGGATGCTGTGGGGCTGTCTTGGCTGACACGTCTCTGCAGCATAGCGTGGCGGTCGGGGACAGTGCCTCTGGAATGGCAGACCGGGGTGGTGGTTCCTCTTTTTAAAAAGGGGGACTGGAGGGTGTGTTCCAACTATCAAGGGATCACACTCCTCAGCCTCCTGGGGAAAGTCTATTCCAGGGTACTGGAAAGGAGAGTTCGGCCGATAGTCGAACCTCGGATTCAGGAGGAACAATGCGGTTTTCGTCCTGGCCGTGGAACACTGGACCAGCTCTATACCCTCCACAGGGTGCTCGAGGGTTCATGGGAGTTTGCCCAACCAGTCCACATGTGTTTTGTGGATCTAGAGAAGGCATTCGACCGTGTCCCTCGTGGCATCCTGTGGGAGGTGCTCCGGGAGTATGGGGTCCGAGGCCCTTTGCTAAGGGCCGTGCGGTCCCTGTACGACCGGAGCAGGAGCTTGGTTCGCATTGCCGGCAGTAAGTCAGATCTGTTCCCAGTGTAAGTTGGACTCCGGCAGGGCTGCCCTTTATCACCGGTTCTGTTCATTATTTTTATGGACAGAATTTCTAGGCGCAGTCGGGGTCCAGAGGGGTTCCGGTTCAGGAACATCAGGATTTCATCTCTGCTCTTTGCAGATGATGTTGTCCTGATGGCTCCTTCGAGCCGGGACCTCCAGCATGCACTGGGGCGGTTTGCAGCCGAGTGTGAAGCAGCTGGGATGAGAATCAGCACCTCCAAGTCCGAGGCCATGGTTCTCGACCAGAAAAAGGTGGTTTGCCCCCTCCAGGTTGGTGGAGAGTTCCTGCCTCAGGTGGAGGAGTTTAAGTATCTTGGGATCTTGTTCACGAGTGGGGGAAGGATGGAGCGCGAGATTGACAGGCGGATCGGTGCAGCAGCCGCAGTAATGCGGACGTTGTATCGGTCTGACGTGGTGAAGAAGGAGCTGAGCCGAAAGGCGAAGTTCTCGATTGACAGGTCAATCTACGTTCCTACCCTCACCTATGGTCATGAGCTTTGGGTCATGACCGAAAGAACGAGATCCCGGATACAAGCAGCCGAAATGAGTTTTCTCCGCAGGGTGGCAGGGCGCTCCCTTAGAGATAGGGTGAGGAGCTCTGTCACCCGGGAGGAGCTCAGAGTAGAGCCGCTGCTCCTCCACATCGAGAGGAGTCAGCTGAGGTGGCTCGGGCATCTATATCGGATGCCCCCTGAACGCCTCCCTCAGGAGGTGTTCCAGGCATGTCCCACCGGGAGGAGACCCAGAGGAAGACCCAGGACACGCTGAAGCGACTATGTCGCCCGGCTGGCCTGGGAACGCCTTGGGATCCTCCCGGAGGAGCTGGAGGAGGTGTCTGGGGAGAGGGAAGTCTGGGTGTCCCTGCTCAGGCTGCTGCCCCCGTGACCCGGCCCCAGATAAGCGGCAGAAGATGGATGGATGGATGGATGAATTAAAACGAGTCTGAGACTGGGGAAGCGACCAAGTGCACAGAGTATAGATTCTGTGTAGAAGCTTCTTGGTCGGGTCTTTCACTCGGGCGATTTGCCATTTACATCCTCTGTATAATACGTGTAAGAAAAATTCAAAATGTCAAGAAGTAATTGATCAATGTGAATTGTAAACCCGGTTCTTTGAGACTGGTGCTATTAGCAAAGATTGAAACGTTATAGTCAAATTGTTTAAGTTTTTTTGGGGGGGTTAAGCTCTCCCCCTTTGCTGTTTGCTATAACACTGACTGAGGTTCAGACTGACTAAGGAACCTCACCTACTGGCAATGACAATGACACTGGAAGTGAGACCCTCTCAGAGACTGGACAGACAGAAATTTTGTTAAATTGTTAAATTTCAATTGTCACATTTTGGTTGAACAGAAAGACTTTTAAAACTTTGCTCCGTACTTTGGTTCTAACACATGGTCTTAATTGTCTGAATTGTTCTGGGTTATCAAGCCAATGTAATTAAGCTACTGCAACTTGGATTCTGTTGTATAGCAGTCTATGCAAAACTTTAAGATCAAATTACACAGGATATTAAAGTGATGTCAATACCAGCATTGTCATGAAGTCAACGCACTTAATCCAAATAAAGTTTGTGTGTCTAAAAATAAAAAATGATAGTTTTTAATTCAACCATGTATTTAACTAAGTGGTGGAAATATGTTAAGAAACAGTCTTCTCCATTGTTAGAAAATTTATAATAGACTCAGGAAGGAGGGGAGGGCAATCCTGTGAGATTGGTTTTTAAATCATAGTGCAACAAGTTACATAAGAAAAGTTTCATGCAAATCATAAGACTGTGAGCGCTTCTTTTCCCATTATTCCCATCACAGGCTGATACAAAGAGTTTCTTCCGAACTGCCGTCCTTGAGCTTGGAACACTGCACATCCTTATCTAATCAGTCTTGCGCATACCTTCTCACTCCCAAAAGGATGAGAGCAGAAACACTATTTACTCAATGCATCTCTATTGAACACAACACATGATAATGATTCAGTTCATTAGTACATATCGAATGATTTTTCCAGCACCCGTCCAGTTCTTCTTTAACCACTATACAATCCCTTCTCCCCTAGTTGGTTAGGAACTTGCACTAGATTATCCTCTGAACAACTGTAGCTACATGATGAAAGCTAATGTTAAATACATTTCTACATATGTTTTACACACACGTAGAGGCGGCGTGATAATTTTAGGTTAGCCATAATATTGAATCAAAATGTTTATTTCAGAGTTGTGATCAGTTCATAATGAATAATGATAATCATAATAATGTTTTGTTTTTTATACCCTGCACTCTAAAAGGTAATAATTGTGCTTACATAAATCACATTAGTATGCATTACTTATTTCTCACTATCCTGTTCATTTAACTCGTGGATTGTGAGTATTACTCATAGTACTAGTAAAGAATACTCATTTTTCCTTAAAGAGGAAAACTAAGTTCACCTAAGTAAACTGAACTTGAACCTTTCTGTTCCTGGAGTGAGAGCTCAGCAGTGCACATGCGCAGTCAAGCAGTTAAGGAGAATTTTCCAGAAGCTGGACCGACTTCTCCAGTTCTCAGACAATTGGACCGAGCAGAACGTTTTCGGAGTCTCTTGGTAAGTTATTCAACTTCACTAAGTAATTCTATTTGTCATGTAGGATTTCGTTTCTCATAGCTAAGATTCTGCAAAAGAATTTTTTGAACATAGTGATTGCAGATCTCTGGCGGTAACTAAAACTCCAGGCTAATACTAATGTTAGCTAACGATAGCCAATGCAGCTAGCTAAAACCGCCACGAGAGAGCTTGTCATGTTAACTATCATACATCCATGAGGAGAGCTGAAATGCAAATTTTCAGCAGAATTTCTAAATTAAAAAGTTCTGGCAAGCACGAAATTCACAAATGTGTATGCATGTGTCCCCTGTCCTGAAAGTTTAAGTTACATTTAAAATAAATACAACTGCATATACAGGGCTCGAGCTTAAGGACGTTGCCCCAGTGTGACAAAAAATGTATCCAGGACAATATAAAAAAAAACTGATAACTTTACAATGAATGGTGATAAATGAATATGACTTCATGTTTGACGTAGTACACTAAAGCGGCAGGCAGCATCGGTGTTGTGCCGACCTGTACTGACTGCCATTAGTAACAGCGTTACATCCAGGAAAAGCAGCTGGACTTGAAAAGCGGCTGCAACGGTGAATTTACGGTAACGTGACGTGTGTGCTCGGTAAGTCGACCCGCTACTCCGACGTAAGCGTGGGTTAACGTATTAGCATGCTAACAGGCTAACATTTTGTAATGTGGACCTTTTGAAAAACATTAACGTTACTTCTAAAACAGCGGCTCAGTCAGTGAGTTATCAAGCTGACGGTCGCAGTGTGCTTGTAAAACGGATCCACTCAGTTTGTCTTTGTTTATAAAGTTGGGTATCAAACTGTGACAGACTAGAGTACTGTGTGGTATTAGTTAAGTTAGTGCTGCTGTTATACACAAATTCTATTGACCCTAGCACGACTGAAGGTCCTTAAGCTCGAGCACTGTTGTTGACGATTAAAAATAATTTATATGTGGTTTTATTTATCCTAAATGTAACTTTCAATTGTTCTTACTGATAATAAAATAAAAAGGGGACAAAAGTGAAAATAGTTATTGTAGAGCCCTGCATGTGCATCATTTTGTAATTCTGCTTTAAAGTAACATTTATAAATTACACACAGCCAGAACCAACTAATGTGAGACAGGTTGTTGCTCATAACTATTTAACTGTCTTTCTGGATACTATAAAAAATGCTTTTCCTTATTTTACTGTTTTGCACAATCATAGACCCATGATGTCAGAGCCATGAGGACTGCTGTCCTGCGATGTCTTCCAGTTTTCCTCGGGGATGATGGAAGTGAATTTTTTGGACTTATATACGCTCTTCATATGGATTATCCAAAACGAATGAAGAACACCTTTGACTTTATTCAGAGGGTGATGCTTAACATTGGTGTCGGTCACCTGAGGCCAAAACTTCAGAGCTTGAAAAATGCTCTTTTGCAGTAGATGGATTTACTGCAGGTAGATCCTTAAAATAGCAAAGGATCCTGGAGAATAGATACTTGATTTGACTGTTCAAAATTCTTAGAAAGTCAGTCACAGATTGGTTACTTGTTATACTTTGTGATACTGTTACAATGTTATAGTTTCTGTTCTGTCTCAATTTGTGGGATATCAGTTGGATATCAAGTTTGATTCCTCTTTGAATAATCAAAGCTAGCTTGTGAAGTTAAGTAAAGAAACATTTGAGTGTAATTGACATTAGGAATCTTGTGAAAATAGATAACTTCTTTTGAGAAGTAGTCAGGGAATAAGGCATAAAAATTTTGTGTTTATATCCAAATATTTGGTTTAAAATATTTAAATTGCCAAATTTTATTTGTGGGACACATCACTCCCAAATGTTCTAGATGTTCTAGAATAAAAATAGAAAGGTAGAGGATATGCCTTGTCTCATGGAAAGTTTACATTCACTATCTATATGTATAGTGTAAAAATTATTTCCTGGGTATCTAAATAGTATCAGCGTTACAGTTTATTTTGGTCATGGACTATTAGGACATATCCTTTTTGTCTTTGAAACAAACCTGATAGTTTGCCATCAGCAGATATAGCATAATGTTAACACCAGTGTTATGTTTTGTTGTTTTGTTTAAGTTTAAAACATTTAGCTTGAAGGTTAGCTGAAGCTTAATTGAATATTGGTTTTGTGATAAAACTATGTCATGGAGCCTTGTTGACATAATTTGTTGTTCAAATAAAAACAATAATCCTGTGAACAAAGAATTATTTGTTGTGCTTACTTAATTTTTCTAAGGCAATAAGGTTTCCTAAATTCTACTGAGTACAGTTAGTTCAGTTAAGTCAGACTAACTTGATTTATTTATGTTGCTAACACTTGGAAAGATCAAGTTTATTTTACTTGCTATTTGTAAGTTCACAAAAGTAATTAATACAGCTAAATTTTAAGTAAACTTTACAAGTAGATATTAGGTAAAATTAACTTAAGACTAATGGTTATATTTACTTACCTTTTTTGAGTGCAACCGGTTTCCTAGATTCGTTTAAGTAAGATCAACTTGTCACATTTTACAGTGTGATTGTGAAATTATTCTGATATGGTTTTATTAATTAACACACACATTCAAATGTTTATTCATTTCCACATGCCTGTGCAATGAAGAACGCTTGCTGCTAATTGCAATGAAGAAAGCTTACATCTAACATGCACACATATAGAATGCTACTAATTGCAATGAAGAACTGCTTACATATACATTTATAAAAATTATGTTTGCAATGAAGTTGTAGCTTATGCAAAATTCCTAGGTTGATATTATATCAAAGGGGGAAACGATTTTTATTTGTGTCATATATTGAGGTAGGAACTCACCTACAGTTTGGGGGCCTGTCAGGATGACGACTGCCAACAGATGTGACACAAATACTGTTACATCCCGGCTTGCATTTGCATTGACATAATAAAATTATGTCAAATGGGGGATTGTTATATTAATTTTAATTTGGCTTCTGGCATTATGTTTGACTATTAAAGTGTTTGATACGTTTTGAAATATCCCATGATACATTAATTAAGTTTAATTTTGGATAAGGTTAAGCATTTAATTTTGATTACTAATGTGTAATATCTTACTATATAATTTGGTCTTTTGTGTGAATTTCTGTAGAAGTACTTTTGACCATTGTGCAGCAGCCACAATTAATTCTGTAAGACTGCTACAAGTTTAGATACACGCCAAGACAACACTCACAACATAGTTCATTTGCCACACTTTGCTCAAGGATGTGATGCAACAGAGACATTGACCCCCCAGACATCCCCTTCCCAGATCTTTTCCCCATCCCAGAGTGGAGTAGAGAAGACTTAGGTGAAGGAAGAGATTATACCGAGGTGTAGGGAGAGGCATCAGTTGGTCATTGATAAGAAGGTTATAAGCTCCAGGTCACAACGGATGGCCTGTACAGGGAGTGTACAAGACCAGCTAAGAAAGGCAAATTAGGGAAGACTCTCCCTGCTCCACTCCACATGCTGCACTCTACTACTTTTTGTGAATAGCTAGAACCCTAGATATGCTTGCCACTAAAAATCCTTTTGACAGCCCCTACAGAGTAATTGTTTTGTTACACCTTAAAAGGTGTAAAAGGAGGGAGTTATATCTTTTCTCTCCACTAGGGACATAATTGGTTTGTTACACCTTAAAAGGTGTAAAAGGAGGGAGTTATAACTTTTCCTCTCTACGTAGTAATTGTTTTGTTACACCTTAAAAGGTGAAAAAAGGAGGGAGTTATAACTTTCCTCTCCATTCAGGACAAAGTTGGGTTACACCTTAAAAGGTGTAAAAGGAGGGACTGTTAGGGTTGGAAAAAATGAGCAATTATCTACACCATGACACTAGTAATAAATGCTGCTTAAAGTATATACCACACAAGGCCTGAAACACAGATTAAATATGCCACACATACCAACAGGTACCATCACACAGATAACAGAGTTTCGAGACACACAGTATTAAGGAAGGGAGTACGCAGCGCACACACTTTGATCCAAGAGACACACACAGATAAACACCCCTACACATATTCACTTATCTGAAGGCAGATGTAGCACAAGAAGCTCATGGAGAGCTACATCAAAGTCATAAACCAGGTGAAGATGACCTCAGACATGAGATAGAAAAAGCCAAATAATGGCAGTGTGGGGTTAGCTGTCTTCCTTCCGCAGGGCGGTGGCCAGAAAGCTGTAGCACCAAGAGGCTATGGATATAGCTTGTGTGCCAACGATGGGCGGACTGAGACTAAATCCACAGTACTGCCCCAACCGTTTAGACCAATCAGATAGTTGAACATTCTCATTATAAAACTCTGTGTAACAGTAAGTTAGGGACCCTTTTTCTGTGAGGTGGTTGCAGCTAACTGCTGCAGACTGTGATTTCTGAACAGATAAAGGTCAATGTACATGCTCGCTCTTTCATTACTGTCATATTAAATAGTTAAAAGGATTTTAGTCTCCTCTCTTCTGTTCTACAAAACAAACGCGCTCTAACAGAAAGAAATATTATTTACAACGTCATGCCGTTGTGGACTCCCTATGTATGTGGCGTCATCAGAACTGGGACTGGATTCCAGGGGTAAAAGCACACGAAATTTGAGTTGTAGTAGAGCCTACAACATTTAATTAAAAACACAAAGAAACATGCATAATAGATGTTAGATTTACAGAACGAAAAGATTCTATCACATTTTTCTCACATCAAGACCTGTTAGTGAAGTGACTGAAGGACACCACAGTTTTTGCTGTTGTAAACATTGTAGCCACCTGCTCAAGAAAAAAAGTATGCCTTACCCCATGAACACATTGTGGAGATTCATCCTCAGAACTGCCGTGGTCATCTTGTGTGTCTAAGGCCCTCGTCTGAGATAGGGAAGTCTTTAAGTTTTGTAACACCTGTTCCCTGGCTGCCTCTTTGATCCTGGTTTGGTTTTGTCCTACAGAGAGCTTTGTGTAATCAGGTTCTCATTTTAGATGTCTTACCTTCCATTAGTTATCTCACCACTGCTCATATATAGCTTATTTGGTGTCTCTGTATGTAAAAACGTTAACAGTAGTTGAATCTGTAGGCCTCCCTCTTGCAGATACAACAACAAAATGCAAATTAGTATATTTACTTTGATAGTTTAGCTACATTTTACTGCAAAAAATTATGCAATTTAACTTCAGTGGGGTTTTTCAAGCATGATTTGTAATGGAGTGGTTTAGCACTCCTTTACTGTTTTTTACTTAGGTAAATGATTTTAATTTTGTCAAGACCTCTACCATAAAGGAAAGCACCTGGATGTGTTGCTAGCCAGACTATTGGAGCTAGCATGTCAGCCTGTGCGCTATGAAGGTTATGTGCACTCACCTGCACGGCCATTTTAGGTTTCACAACGTCGGCCTCACACATTTTCTTTTTCATGCGCACACCCTCCTCGGCTCATATATCCTAACAGAGAAGGAAGAAATTCTTCTTAGACACAAGAATAATTACCAGATGTAATGAGCAGCGCTGGACTCTGCAGTGACCATGCCAGAACACAAAACAGAGTAAAGAACAATTTCTCTATTCACAATTACCTTCTTGAGTTTTGGCAAACCCCCAAAGAATAGGTTGGACTCCGAAATTGGGCAATTTGGAATGACCCAGCAGCCAACCAGAGCTGGTCATCTGATGTTAAACTTTCATTACAGAATTTATGGTGTTTATGCAGATGCAAGTGCACTTGCATCTGAATAAAGTGCTTGATCTACTTAAAAAAAGTAAGGCAACTTTTTGCATAATTTTATCCTGTAGATCAAACAAGAGTAGTCTTTGTATGTGCAACATTCATTTTGCAAGTACAGTCAACTTACTTTTGCAGGTGATGTCAATTTACTTTTGCAAATAAAGTCAACTCAATGGTATTAAGTTGTCTTCACTTGCAAAAGTAAGTTGATGTTAGTGGCAAAAGTAAGTTGACTGTACTTGCAAAATGAATGTTGCACATACAAAGACCACTCTTGTTTGATCTACAGGATAAAATGATGCAAAAAGTTGCCTAACTTTTTCTCTGTAGATAAAACATGATATATTTTTGTTATGGTGATCTACTTAAATTAAGCATGAAGCATCAAGCATCTATGTGTTGGTCAATCTGCCCAACATAATTGACATTTTGGCCTCATGGTGATAGGGAAAAAAAATACATAAGAACAAAATTAAGAGGGTGCATTTCCTTTAAATCATAAGTACACTCAGCAAATTGTGTGAGAGTTCCACTAGAGGAAAGGTCAAAGGGTCACCACAATCAAGAGGTAATAAGTCACCAAAATTGACATGTTTTATTGCTGACAAATTCTCACAAACTCATGTCAATATATACTGCCATTGAACTGGGCAATAAATGAGTTTACTGTATAGACCTGCAACTATTAGTTGTTTAATTTCTAAGTTTCCTATTACTCAATTTAAGGATTTTTAATTGTCAATTAATCTGAGTCATTTAAAAAAAAAAAAAAAAAATCCAAATTCAGCTTCTCACATGAGAATATATTAATATTGGTCGGGATAAAACAAGACATTCTAAGTTGCATATTGGGCTTCGGGAAACAGTGATAACACATTATTCACCATTTTCTCACATTCCATAGATCAAAGTATTCATTGAAAGAAAAACAAGACAGATTGTACAATAATGACAATTACTGTTAGTTGCAGCCCTAATACTGTATACTCTGGAAAAATGTCCACATTATTCAAACAACATCTGGTATTATTTATAAAACTTAACAAAGGGGCTTGTTTACCTTGTTTAACAATAGTTACAGTGTTGCAACATTTTAGTGTATTCATGACATGGAACATAGTATATACCAAAGACCATTATACTGACAACATTGGAAACACTTAAGATGCTAGCGCCAGACGCGCCATAAGACAATGCCAATGACCCAATACATAACTCATGGGATTCACATTCTATTACATACTGGTTCTTCAAGTGAACTTTGGCAAACATGTCTTCCAAAATAAACATTCATTATGTCTACCCTGAGGAAGCACTTGCAGGGATGAAACCCCACCGACAGCCTGACCTTAAAAGTTTGATCATCCTAAGCAAATGACAGTTACATTCAAAATCTGACCAATCCATTGATAATGCAAAAAACACAGCACCTCACAAAATATAAAACTGTACAGAGTTTTCCTGTTCTGTGTAGATCTGCCTCCTGTAGCAGTACCTGAAAAGCTGCTTGAAAAATACACCTAGGGTCACTTACAA
>CAFUXE010000003.1:682360-692736 GCA_903364295.1 Serranus cabrilla | reverse complement strand
CCTCCCACAGTCCAAAAACATGCAGCTTAGGTTTAATTGGTGACTCTAAATTGCCCGTAGGAGTGAATGAGAGTGTGAATGTTTGTTTGTCTCAGCCCTGCGACAAGCTGGCGACCTGTCTGGGGTGTACCGTTTTTCGTCACGCAGTTTCATTCAGTTCCATGTACCACCAAACCTTCAAAGATCTACATAGACTCAAACATTAACCATGGAGGTAAGTAACATTAAGCAAGACTGTCTTTATGCATAATTGACTTTGTAACATTGACGTTACAGTGTATAACGTTAAATTGAAATGAACAATTACCTAACAGAACCACTTTTGGCAAAGCTGCATCTTAACTAGTTAACATTTGAGCAATCGCTTGCAAAACACCCTTTTTACGTGGATTAAGCGAGTTAATTGCTGTGTGTTCTGGTAGAGGATGTATGGAGAGTGAGGCATGTCGTGTGTATGGCAGCACAGCTCGAGTTGTCGCCTGAACTAGCTCGCAGGCTTCGCTCCATAACTTTTCAGACGGCCAAAAATGTCATGGGTGATGCAGGAAAGCTCGTCCCTATAGTCTAGTACAGTAGTACTGGTATTTGTAGTGCAATGCAATACTTTACTTCGTTACCCATAAAAGTCGTATCCTTTTGTAATCCGTTACTTTGTACTTTGTTACCCCAACACTGTTAAGTTACATTACTGGTCTGGACTTTGCGAGCAAGAGTCATCTTAAGGCCTTTAACAAAGAGGTTGCAATAACTATCATATTTTATTATTATTCCTATTTATTATGCTTCTTGTAACAACTGTGCCTTTAAGGTTGATCTAATTATGACCAGTGTACTCTTAAATAGCAGTACAGACTCACTGAAGTCATTCTCCTCAGAATTGAATGGAATGGGATGGTTAGGGTCAGTTCTTATTCTGGGGCTGTGTGTTGCCCATGATGGGACAGAGGTTGAGTTTAAAAAAAGAGAATCAATCTCTCTAATTATGAAGTTCTTCATATCAACCTTTAATTCAACAGGTGAGTTAGTCAGGAACAACAACAGTCTGGAACCATAAAAACCTTCCCTTCCGTTAATTCTCTTTCCCAAAACATAGCCGTGGAGTAATAACAACAATACAATGTTGTATTATATATTATTGTCAGAACAATAACAATACAGAACAGTGTTAACAGAATGGGTACAATGGGGCACATAATGAATGAATATAACCTTGCAGAAAATAAAATATTCATAACAAATGGTTCTGCTGCATTCATTGTTTCAATCCTAAAATATCACATTGCAACAGTGGTCCCTCTTAGTAATCTTTGACATTTTTATGTGAGAGCAAAAAAAAAAAAGAGGCAGAACTGTGGGCAGCAAACGAACGAGAACTTCTTCTAAGGGTTTGGATAAATAACAAGGAACAGAAGTGACTAAAACTAAATGTCCAATAAAAGAAACAACATTTATCATAACCATAACAATGAATCGATTTTCTGTTTTAAATATTAAATGTATGTTTCTATTAAATGTATCAGCCTATGACCTATTATTCAGGCCAATAATTGGAAAATAAATAAACCAGACAATTTGAGAATAAAGGTGCAATATTTTGAGAGAAAAGTACTGATATGAGAATAAAAATTACCAAAACACAATTTGGAAAAAAGCTAAAATTACAAGAATAAGTAATAATTTAAGGAGAAAAGGTCATTAATTTAAAAGAAAAACGGAAGATTACCTGAAAAAAAAAAATGCAATTTTATAAGAATATACCATACGTTGTGAGTTAAGTTGTAATTTGGAAAGAATGTTTGGAAATGCTCTGCTGTGATAGGCTTATCACCTGTCCTCTATCAGCTCTTGGGAAAGTATTACTCACAAAATATCAATATAAACTTCTCTCATAAAAGCATGAAATCATATTCAAGAGTTTTTTCTCCAGCTCTTTAACTTTTTGTATCCACTCGGGGGCCCTAACACAACATCATCAAGGTCAAATGTTAAATCAATGTTATCATGACTACATGAATCAAAAAACGCCTTTTTCACTAATAATATAAATCCCCTCAATGGCAAACAGAGTGAGATGTTATGATGGCATCATTGGAGAATATGGCAGACAGGTGACTGATTCGCACAAAAAAAAAAACAGAGTAAAAGGAAACACTGCCTCACTGTCAGGCCCACTGTATGACTCATAAGGAGTCTACAGTCTGTGTCACAGCTCCGCATCCGAAATCATTTCCAGCACCACTAACACAGAGAGACAGGAGGACAGAACTAAACACATGGTGCTGTAATGTCCTGAATGAGACTGCTGGACTGACAGTTATAAACCATAGTAATCCATTTATCTTATATACATGTAACAGACTGTTCCTGCAAGTGCACAACAAGCTCTACTGTGTTTACACATGAATGCTTACAGTCAAGTTAAGACTTTCTGAGCTTTTCACTAACAATCAACAGAAAAGACAAAGAAGGATACTGACGTGTCTATCTGTCAGGATGACTGGCCTTTAAAATGTTATGATGAACTATACTCCAACATGTCTAACCCTTTAAGAAGCTGCAGACACACAGCTGTACATACCACTGTAAGCCAAGTCGCTTCAACATCCAATGATCTGGCCTCATCACCTGACACTGACCAGACTACTACTGTGTGCACATAAAGCTGGTGTGTGTGTGTGCGTGTGTGTGTGTATTTGATTTAAGAACACTCAGTGCTTCTCTCTTTCTCGTATTGAATCCACTCATTTTTTCAACGACATGTTTAAAAGTGCTGTATGTAGCATTTCAATAAATTATCAGCATGCTGTTATTCCCTCTGATCTCCTTACATGTCAGCAGCAGTGGTGTCCAACCTGAGGGTTGGGACCACATAGGGATTATTAACGAATATTTCTATGATTTTCTGATCTTTGCCTTTTTTATTTTGATGGGGTGTGTTTACTTCCCCCTCATCAGACCAGCTCTCCTTTGTTTGACCAGACGTTTTTACCTATAAAATACTAATTTGTAATGTAGAGATGTATTTACAGCCACTAACTGCAGGTAGAGCTGTTGAGTAGCTGATATTTGAAAAGTAAAAAAAAAGGTAATGGGATATAGTCAGCAGATTTTACTCTATACTTTTACACAAATTACATTTCACACAAAAAAAATATCTCAAATTCCAAAACGTTATGACAATAATCTAACAAAAAATATGGTGGATGGTATTTTATTCCTCCCAATAAAGAACATGAATACAATTAAACACCAATTTCTCTGTGTACTCGTTAACTTATGCATACCTATAACTTGTGATGCTTCAATGACGTCCTGTTAATTTGATTTGATTGGACAGTGTTACAGATGATTACTGCCAAAGAGATTTCTTTAGTTTTAGGGGTGCCTTCTGATTAAGTAAATGACTGGTCTGAAGCTGGTTAGTAGATATACACAAACTTAGTGAAGGTTTTATGAAGAGCTGGCACAAAGTCAAACTATCTGAGAGGGAAAAATGAATGCAACCTGTGACAAGGAAACAATTGTGCCTCCCTCGGTTGAATGTTTCATAACACAAATACAGATTATGGCATGCTAACATGCTAATGTTTATCATGTAACCTTTAGTATTTCAGAATGCAAAGGTTAGCAGGTGAGCATGCGATGTTAGCATTAAAGTGTTGGACAACACTGGCCTTTCCGAGAGTATAGTCTACATAAGCTATGGGGTGTCAATGAAATGCTACACAAAGCACCTTTGAGTGTGGAGGAAGAGATACTCTTTGTTTCTTTTGTCAGCAAAATGTTTTTCTATTTATCCCTTACAGTTTACATTCTTAAATCTCAGCAAAGTATTTATCATATTTGCTTGTTTCTCTCTCATCTCACCCTTACACACCCAGTGCTCTGCATTTTATCCCAATAGTCCTTCTTGACATTTTCTCTTTCTTCTTCCCCACAGTCAGGCCATCCTCTCACTCGCCTGTCACTCCCAAAAGATGTTGGTGATGTCAGAGTCCAGGCTGAAGATCCAGATCACTAGTGGTGCCGAGATCAGTACGAATGACCAGGACACGCCCTTCAGTGACTGCTTCAGCCTCGTCATCACGGCACCGACCAATCCTGTGCTTGCCCCTGTCCTCCGCATTTCCTCCTCCTCTTCCAGAGTCTTTTTGAGGGAGGAATTGCAACAAAACAAAGTGTTAGACACGGATCACACCCCTGCTGCACATAATCAGACGCGCTGTCGGGCGTGTTTTCTGACCTGGATCTGGCTTCCTGGCTCAATGTAGTTGCGGGCCAGGAACTTGAGAGCCTCGTCCATCAAGATGACAGGGAGTGACATCTTCAACACAACCACCCACTGAGGCCACGACAGAGGGCGTATCTGGAAAACCACCTGCAGACGCAAAAATAGGGAGTGGTGGATATTCAAGGCCTGTATGGAGCTAAAAGATGTCAGCCGACAGATATATGAGATGCGTATGCATCAGTGTTGTTTTCGTCAACGATGACGAAATTATTTTGTTGACGCCCCTTTTTTTCATGACGATAACGAGACGAGCTAAACATGGATCTTTGATGACGAAAACATGACGACTTGTGTGTGTGAGTTTTCGTTGACGAGACGAGACTGGACGAAAATGTTAGTGGCTGGTCTGTCAGAAGTTTAAAATGCATGACATGTCTCTGCCTATTGTGCTGTAATCTGTCAGTCAAACGCTAAAACGTATCAGCCATGCCGCTGCATCCTAACTTGTTTGGTCACGCCCACCACCTGGCATGCAGCGCGCATTCTGCACAACACACCGATGGTTCATGGCAGCAGCGTCAACAAAGGGGCTTGGTGGTCGGAAACGACGAAATGACATATGGACATACTTTGAAATTCACAACTTTTGAGTGACACTCTTTCTGATGAAGTAGGGCATCAATTCATGAAAAAAGTATAAGTTGAACTATAGAGATAAAAGGTTTCTGCCCAACAGCAATGATGTACAGCACAGCTGCATTGCATCTATTCAGTTCAATTCAATTCAATTCACCATCAATAGTCTAGGCTAGAGCCATCAGTCTGGTTAGGAATCTGGATATTATGCAAAAGCGTTAAGGTTAACTGTTGTTTTATGAATTGCAACACTTGATACAACCTGTCAACCTTGATTCCAATTTCCAATACTCACTGACATAATTTAATTTGTTAAAAGACTAACCTTTTTGAGTTTTCGTCGACTAAAACTGGACTAAAACTATCACACAAAGTAATGACTAAAATGTGACTAAAACTAATCATCATTTCCGTCCAAAAGACTAAGACTAAGACTAAAACCAAGATGGCTGCCAAAAACAACACTGGTATGCATGCTTACCGGCAATGGGTCCACATACAAAATGAGGAAGTGAAGAGCCATGGACAGACAGATGGCCCCCACCAGCCAAGGGTTTGACCAGGGAGGCATTTTCAGCAAGGACTGGTTCTCTGAAAGACTGGACACAACACAACGTCACTTTACAGCTATATCTTTATCTTAGACTTTAAAGACATGGCCATGGGGTGTTGTGTGTTTGTTCTGTACTTACCTGTTCAAGGCATTACACATCTCTATGGTTACTAGGACAGACAGGGCCATAGTCATGGGATAAGGAGACTCAAAGACTGAACACTGCACACCAGCGAACTCAACATGGCCTTCGCTGCACTGCAGGTAGTGAGACTGTGAAGGAAGAAACAGGAAATAAACATTCACCTGCCTCACTCACGATCATTTTGTTCACTTAATATCCTGCCAGTGCACATCTCTTAAATAGAATCTGACCGGTAAATCGGCATAACCGATATTATACAGTCAGCGTGATCTCATCACAGATCTACCACCCCGATGTTGGCCTGCATGAGCTGGAAGAGTACAGTGTTCCTGAACAGTTACAGTTACTATTTTTAGCAAATTTAAATGCCATATTTATCTTTATGTTCTTTCCACAGTGTGTCTCTGTGGTGTATAATGTATAATGATAGGCAAGGCAGGGGTGTGTTAATGGGCAGATACTGTGTCTGTTTACCAACTGATAGAAGGAAAGTTTTGGTCCGTCGTGGGCGGCCATGAACCACCAGGCTGCAGCTCCGACAGTGGCAGCTCCAACATAACCTGCACAGAGAGTTTGGTTTGTATTGGATTGTGTGTAGCAGTCTAAGCATTGTGATGCTCTGATGATGAACACATGATCTTCAGATTTTTGTTTATGTAGCAGTATCGATGATTTTGATGACGTCACTCTGTCCCATGCTCATGACTCACATCCGACGATGAGGTAGCGACAGAACAACCAGCTGGAGATCAGAGGCTCTTTGGGAGAACGGGGAGGGCGGGACATGATGTCCAGGTCTGGAGGGTTAAAGCCCAGAGCCGTTGCTGGGAAACCATCGGTGACGAGGTTAACCCATAGCAGCTGGACTGGGATCAGTGCTTCAGGCATGCCCAGTGCAGCCGTCAGGAAAATACTGAGGAGGGAAGCACAGGTGGAACAGAAGGTAGCGGTGAGAGGAAATCTTAAAGATAGTAAACCACATTTTCTGCATCCACTTCTATCAGCCCCTTTACTAACCAGACCACCTCTCCTATGTTGGATGATATCAGGTATCTGATGAACTGTTTCATGTTGTTGTAAATGGCCCTGCCTTCCTCCACAGCAGCCACAATAGTAGAGAAGTTGTCATCAGCTAGTATCATCTCAGACGCTGACTTAGCCACCGCGGTGCCACTGCCCATAGCGATGCCGATCTCCGCCTTCTTCAGTGCAGGCGCGTCGTTCACCCCGTCTCCTGTCTGAGGAGATGAAGGAGTGCTGTTATACTGGTTATTGACACACATGTGATACTACTTTAAGTTCGAGGTGGTACTCTCACCATCGCGGTGATGTCACTGAGGCTCTGCAGGTACTCCACTATACGACTCTTATGTGCCGGTTCCACCCTAGCGAAGCAGCGTGCCGTCCTGCAGGCCTGACGCTGCAAGTGAGGGGGCAGCTCATCGAACTCACGGCCCGTCAGGCCCCCAATGACCCCGGCACCCTCCTGTTCCTCTTCCTGCTCTGTGATGATGCCCACCCTCCGGCAGATAGATAGGGCCGTCCCTTTGTTGTCACCTTAAGAGAAACACGGAGAGTGATAAACTGTCTGAATAACACTTGGATTGGGTTTAGTGTTAGTTCAACCACACTAACCCTTATAGTTCATTGATCAAAGTCAAGTTTGATCCAAGTCAATAGACAACTGATGATTCTTAAAACTGTAAATGTAGCATAAAAACAGATGAATAACCAATTCTTATGTTGAAATACATGATATAGATGTATATGACATCTCAATCAAATCTACTGTCCTGTCATTTTAAACTCTGCATGTGCAAAAAAAACTGTTGTTTTTCCACCTGCTGAGTAGTATAAACTACGACAAGTGCACTGATTCTTCTCTAATTCTTCTTCTTCTAATCCTCATATTGCTTGCTGAAATGACAAACTGATATTTAACTACAAATACAACTTTAGGATATTAGGATTAAGGATATGTGTGTGTGTGTGTGTGTGTGTGTTACCTGTAATCATGATAACTCTGATGCCAGCTTGCCGACACATTCGGACAGCAGAAAGGACCTCTTTCCTGGGGGGGTCCAACATGCCCACACAGCCCACAAAGGTCAGGTCCGACTAGGGGGAGATGGAGGGAGGGGCAGAGGGATAACAGTTGATTTGTTTAGTTCCAGTCACTGACTGAGTTTCTAATTCCCATCGTTCACACAACAGCAGGATTTGAATTTGACATAGTTTTCATACTTTTAAAAATGATAAGGAAGCGTGAAAAACATGTCATCAACACCACCACTGTTATCATCATTATCATCATCACCTCATAGTCAGCAAAGACAGCTGAATTCTCCAGGTTGAGGGAGTGGCTGTCAGGGGGTGTGTCCCTTGTTGCCATGGCGAGGCATCGCAGCGTGTCTCGACCCGATCCCCATTCGCGCACATTGGCTAGGAGCTGCTCTCGAACGGCGGGGCTCAAAGGCACTCGAGCAGAACCGCTGACCCTGATGTAGTTACATCGCTCCAACACGCTCTCTGGAGCTCCCTGATGAGAGATGGAGAAAAGCTTAGACAGTGGAGGGAAGAAGAGGACAGTATCTTTTTACAGACACATGTATCACAGTAAGAGCTGTGGAACGCACCTTGACAAACATCTTGGCTCCGGAGGCAGACCGGGTAAGTTTATTGGACGAACAGAAGACAGACATGGACTTCCTGTCTCTAGAAAACTCCAGTGTTAGCTCCTTTCTCATCAGCTGCTTAATCACCTGAAAGAAAAGAAAGGAAAAAAAAAACTAAATGTAGGGTTAGCACTCTTGCTTCACAGTAAGAGGGTTGCGGGTTCGATCCCTGCCTGCGGCCCTTCTGTGTGGAGTTTGCATGTTCTCCCCGTGTGTGCGTGGGTTCTCTCCGGGTACTCCGGCTTCCTCCCAAAGTCCAAAAACATGCAGCTCAGGTTTAATTGGTGACTCTAAATTGCCCGTAGGAGTGAATGAGAGCGTGAATGGTTGTCTGTCTCTGTGTGTCAGCCCTGCGACAGACTGGCGTCCTGTCCAGGGTGTACCCCGTCTACGCCCAATGCAGCTGGGATCGGCTCCAGCCCCCCGTGACCCGGGTTGACCCGGATAAGCGGTACAGAAGATGAATGAATGAATGAATGAAAAACTAAATGTGTATGTGCAGTTCATCTGTTGGACACTGCACAGCATGCAGAACTAAATGAATTAAATAAATAAAAAAAAATAACACACAAACACACACTTACAGAGCAGCAAGCTGTAGCTCTCTCAACAGGGCTAAGTCCTCTCAGGTCAGTGTCGAACACGTTCATTTTCTCCACCAGACAGCAGAGGGCGGTCTCTGTTGCCTCCCCAACTTTCTCATACACACCCTTTGTCTGGAACACGTAAACACACACAGAAGGAACAGGTGTTAGTGTTAACACATTTTCAGAATGAGATCCAGCACCATATAGGGGGAATCTATGCTGTGTAGTCATGTCTTACCTCATTGTAGTCCAGTGATGAGTCATTGCACAGTGCACAGATGGAGGCCATCTCCACCAGCCCTTCATACTGACTAGACTTTATCACTGAGTCGTCCTTATAACTGGAGAGACACAAGGACAGGCCGTGACAGAGGACACACGAGTCAATGTGGAAACACGGCGGGAATGTATAGAATTTGTGGGGCAAAGAAAGGAGATAAATGATGCGCTATATAGTTAATATCCATTCAGGATGCATAAAGTATCAGGGGTTAGGACTAAGTGTTAAAGACACTCACACTTCCCCCTCAGGGGCGTAAGTAGATCCAGTCACTGTGAACTCGCTCAGGCTGCAGCGCTCCCCTGACACACTGTCTACTACAAACAACTACGTACACACACACACACACACACACACATGGACAGACATTGAGGTAGTTGATTAGTTCAGTTTTATTAGAAGATCACATTGGGGGTTAGGTTCACATTTCCTTCAGCAGCCTCTGGTTCTTCTACAAAAGCCAACAGGATACTGAAGGTCTGCTCATTAACGGAGTGTTGTGCGTCATTGTTACACCTTGTTTGTACCACTAAATCCCTGAAAGACATTTGGTTTTCAGATAAATAAAGAGTAGGCAGAGAAGGCTGAAAGGGGCTGGTCTGTCCCACTTTCACTTTCTCTTTCAATACTCATTCTGTTTATTTCTAATCGCATTTATTTAGCTGATTTTTCATTATGGGTAATAATACTGTTGCTAAAACTCAACACGTCCTACAAATGTTTCACATTAACAGTATTTGGCCGTTATTGGTTGGCCCTCAATGTGAAACTGTAAAATTAGGAGACGTAGTAGGCTCTCTTTTCTTTTACCCGGCATGCATTTTACCACTGGCAGTGGCCATAATATGAAAATGGTCTTTTATATGTTTCATAATCTAATTTCAGAAGACAGAATGTGAACCTTTGTTTATCCCATTTTTAGTATGACAGGCCATCAGCTGTTCATTTGTAACAGCGGAATCTTACCCTGCAGACTGACATCTGGTTGGTGGTCAGTGTTCCTGTCTTGTCGGAGCAGATAACAGAGGTACAACCCAGAGTCTCCACTGACGGCAGGCTGCGGACAATAGCGTTCTTCCTGGCCATCCTCCTGGTGCCAAGCGCCAGGCAGGTAGTGATGACTGCTGGGAGGCCTGAACACAAGCACAACAGGCAGAGCATGCTGATGAGAGAGGGGAGCACTTTTGTTTTCTTTTTTTCCCTGTTTGTCTTTTCTCTCAGCCACAGAGATTTTTAAGCTGTTTAGACAACCCCATGCAGTTTGGGGCA
>CAFUXE010000003.1:639606-681740 GCA_903364295.1 Serranus cabrilla | reverse complement strand
TAATAATACTGTTGCTAAAACTCAACACGTCCTACAAATGTTTCACATTAACAGTATTTGGCCGTTATTGGTTGGCCCTCAATGTGAAACTGTAAAATTAGGAGACGTAGTAGGCTCTCTTTTCTTTTACCCAGCATGCATTTTACCACTGGCAGTGGCCATAATATGAAAAAGGTCTTTTATATGTTTCATAATTTAATTTCAGAAGACAGAATGTGAACCTTTGTTTATCCCATTTTTAGTATGACAGGCAATCAGCTGTTCATTTGTAACAGCGGAATCTTACCCTGCAGACTGACATCTGGTTGGTGGTCAGTGTTCCTGTCTTGTCGGAGCAGATAACGGAGGTACAACCCAGTGTCTCCACTGACGGCAGGCTGCGGACTATAGCGTTCTTCCTGGCCATCCTCCTGGTGCCAAGTGCCAGGCAGGTAGTGATGACTGCTGGGAGGCCTGAACACAAGCACAACAGGCAGAGCATGCTGATGAGAGAGGGGAGCACTTTTGTTTTCTTTTTTTTTCCTGTTTTTCTTTTCTCTCAGCCACAGATATTTTTAAGCTGTTTAGACAACCCCATGCAGTTTGGTGCAGACACCCATGTAGATTTTCTCATGAAATTAGATTTGTTATTTTGCCTATTGTATTTGAATATTTCTGCATACTGTGAACTGCGTAAATCTGATATCTCTAGTAGCGTCTAATGCAGGGGTGTCAAACTGATCCAGGAAAGGGCCGCTGTGGCTGCAGGTTTCTGTTCCAACCAAGCAGGAGCACAGGTGATACTGATAACTAATCAACTGAGTGAAGACAGTTCAGCTGATTGAATGATTGGATTCAGGTGTGCTTCTGCCACTCTGCCCTTTCCTGGATCAGTTTGAAACCCCTGTTCTAGATGACAAAAAAACAAATTATAGTATATCCAAAAATTGGTCATAGTGTAGTTCACCCAAAAATGGCTAAAAATGCTGATGGACCTGGGTAATAGTATAGTATATCCAAAAATATAAAACTGGAAAAAAAAAATAGCATACTATATTATATTTAAAAATGTCAAAAGAAAAACACCTTATTATAGGATGTCCAAGTGTTGATTTTTGTCAAAAAAATTATCATTCTGTAAAATGCTTACAAATGCTGAAATTGGCTCAAACCGATCCAGTAAAGGGCCGAGTGGCTGCAGGTTTTTGTTCCAACCAAGCAGGAGCACAGGTGATACTGATAACTAATCAACTGAGTGAAGACAGTTCAGCTGATTGAATGATTGGATTCAGGTGTGTTTCTTCTTGGTTGGAACAAAAACCTGCAGCCCCTCTGCCCCTTACTGGATCAGGTTGACACCCCTGGTCTAATGGATTCACTGAGCCCGGTTGTCTTCATGTGTGAGGATGAGGATGGATGGCTTTCCACAGTGTATTGACAATAGGGGGTTTCTCAGCAACACAAATGCCTGCCATCCAATCGCTGAAAATATTCTCAACAAAAAAAAACAACACTAAATTTAGGACTAAATGTATGTAACAGTTGGTATCAATCCAACCTATGGGACATTATTGAAATTGAGCATAAACAAGGACTTAACATGCAAATCATAATGTTCTAAACCAGGGATGCCCAATCCTGGTCCTCGAGGGCCACCATCCTGCATGTTTTAGCTGTCTCCCTCTTCCAACACACCTGATTCAAATAATCAGGATCGTTATCAGGCTTCTGCAGAGCTTGATGATGAGCTGATCATTTCAATCAGGTGTGTTGGAAGAGGGAGACAGCTAAAACATGCAAGATAGGTCCTCGAGGACCAGGATTGGGCACCCCTGTTCTAAACCTTTACATAAATTTGAATTATTTAATTAATGTATTGATGAATTCATTCTTATCTTAACACAGATGCAGAGCTGCATCTCAAATGTTCCTCCTACTCCTAAAGATCCACAAGATTAAGTTTAATATTCCTCACTGGAGACACAACACTGTTTACTCTACCTAAAACCTGGCTTAATTGCTCTTTCAGTGAGGAAGGTTAGTGTTTGATACATCTAAAAGCTATTTGCCTCTGTCTGAAGTTATTGTATGTACTGTACCAGTGTAAATCCCCTGCTTTTAAATTAATATGAATGGATTTTGCAGGCTCTGTGTCTTTAAACATGCGGTGTAGGACTTTTGTCTCCCTCCTCTGGCACACTGTCACTGCACCTGCACCCCCAGGAATGCTCTCTTCAAGTCTTCCCATGCAAATAACAGTAAAAACATAGGAAACCCACATGTGTAAGAATGGATTTTTGTCTGTATGGATAGATATATGTTTGACCTTCTGGTATGGCAGCTACAGCCAGTGCAACAGCAATCTTGAAGTAGTAAACAGCTCCTCTCAGCCAGCTGCCTCCATGGACTGGGTCATTAAAGTGTCCCACGTTGATGGCCCACACTGCCACACAGATCACACTGATGACCTACAGGTATCAGGGAGGAACACAGATAGATTCTATAGATCATAGAATTCATTTAAAAACAAGGTCAAACACTCAAATACACACAGGTGCTTGCCTTAGACAGCTGTTCTCCAAACTGGTCTAGTTTCTGTTGGAGTGGGGTCCTTTCAGGGTCAGTGGAGGCCATCTCATCTCGGATTTTCCCGATCTCTGTCTGCACCCCTGTTGCAACCACAACCCCGATGGCACGGCCCGCTGCAATGTTGGTGCCCTGGGTAAAAGTCATGAACTTGTTTTTTATCTTGACAAGCAGCACGGCGTTTCTGTAGCTGTTGAATGTGTCTGTTTCACAGTTAAATGTGATGTGTCAGTGTTTCCTCCACGTCACACTCAAACTACCTGCACACCTGCAGCCTGTAAATAAAACATCAGTAGCTCTTCTCTGACCAACGATCATAGACACACACAGACATTGTCTCACCATTAGGATGGAAATACAAAGCAAATGAGAATCTAGTAAGACAGACATTAAAATAATTGAAAATGTCTGTGGGGTAAACCTCATCACTTTGTGGAAATCAGAATATTGATTTTTTGATTTGCTTCTAAAGTGTATTTCTAGTTGTCAAGGGGAAGAGCTCAAACTGTCTGAAGGAAGGATGGGAGGTGTCCTCATTTCTCCCACAGGGGCTTTTGGGGTTTGCCACACTTTTTTTGCTTTGCATTGACACAATGCTAGAAAGTTTATTTAGATTAGTTTAGGTGACCATACCAGGTAGGAAGGAACTGGAACATTAGATTTGTACAGTAGTGAAAACAGAAATGCTTGGTTTTTCACAATAAATCATGATATATAAAAAAACAAATTGTAAAAATATTAGCTCATTAAGAATACTGTTAAACTTGCGTGCTTTAAATTAAACTCCTTACTGTGAAAAAATCACCGTGGTAGACTCAGAAACCACAGCATAAAACTGCTGTTACAAAGTCAAAGGAGACGTTCATTAATAAGAGCACTTAGATAAACAATAATAATCAGAGTGCACCTTCACTTTACTGAGTAAATACAGATTATTTAAAGTTTTTCACTTGAGGAGCAGTGGAGCAGTTGGAGCACAGTCTTTAAGAAGGGCACTTTTAGAGTCTTTAGAGGACTTCAGTATAACCGTGTGTTAGTCCGTCTACTTTCTTTCCTTTTGTTATACGTAAGTCCTGCAGTGGGTTGGGTACCCACAGGCGGGTGATATTTGTCCAAATTCTATTTACCGTTTTATCCGTTCTAGGTAAAATAAAGAACATGCAGGTCGTATCACAGGGTTCCTACCAAAATGTATTAAAATAGAGTTCTAAAGCAGTGATTCTCAACTGGTGGGTCGGGACCCAAAAGTGGGTCATGGACCCCTTTTCAGTGGGTCGTGGGCCTTTGCCTGGGCAAAAAAATCCTGTGGTTTTATTTGCTTGTTTCCAAATGCTGATTGAGCACTGCAGAAATTTGAGTCTTCTTGAAACTACGTCTTGATAGTTGGAGTTGTTTATTTCACGTTTGTGCAGCTGTTGAGTCTGTGAAAAAAGGCTGAAGTTACTGAATTTTTATGTGTGTTATATTACTTTGTGTCCCTAAGATGCACTTTTTGGGTTTTAATGAAAATGCAGCTAGTTGAGTGTTGAGTGTTGAGTTGAGTGGGAATATTTCCCTTTATCATTAAACTGTGATATTGTAAACTATCTCAGGCTCAAACTGCACCATCTTTTCATTAGATACATTTGAGAAGTTGAAAATGTTCCTTGATTTGGGTCGCAGCTTATCGTTACAAGGTGATGGTGGGTCCCAGAGCCAGACCAGTTGAGAAGCACTGTTCTAAAGGACCCTTAGAGTAGAGGCAGAGATATCTTGCTTGCTACCACAAGTTTATTAGGCAGGAAATTCTATGCCAACAAAAATTATTCAAAATTGCACAGAACAGGATGGGGAGTCACTAACACATCCCTTATTCATGGTTATGATACAAATATTAAACACATAAAGTGACTGACCTATATAAAATTATAAATTAATAAATATGACAACTACAGTGAATTTGTACCTGAACTAAAACATGATGACAAGAAACAAGTATAAACATCACAAATAATGGACAAACGCAAAGCATCATGGGACCCTAGCAAGAAGAGCTACGCGAGCTGGACATGGAGTCGGAAATAAAAATAAACTGCCCATGTGCCATGACAGCAGCTACTTTCATTGGAAAAAGAGTTAGAAACACTATGGTCAACTCCACAGTTTGCAGGAGTTTGTTTGTGTGGACTGAAAATTACAGTGGCCGATGAAATGATGCATATAGTTATTAGAGGATGCGGTTTCGGGTCAGGCACCAGATCTAGTAAAGATGGCCTGAGTCCTTAGTGGCCTGGGTTCAAATCCAGCTCTGAGCCCTTTTCTGCATGTCTTCCCCTCTGTCTCCCCCTTTCAATCTGCATCTTTCACCGTCAAAAAATTAACTTAAATAAATAAAGTATAGTCTGGATTCATGTTAATGAAGGAACATGTCACCAATTTTATCCTTCAAGTATAACTTCAATAATTAAACACATTCATCTTTGTCCTTGATACTGATTGTGTGTGCAGAAAAGATAGATGTGCTTGTTTAGACTCACAGAGAAAAGCATGTTCTTCTTGTCCTGGTTGACAGCCCGGGGATCTGGAACAGGGTCTGTGTGTTTGAGCACTGACACAGACTCCCCCGTCAGAATGGACTGGTCCACCCTCAGAGTGGTGGAGCAGATGGATGTCAGCCTGATGTCAGCTGGGACCTTATCACCAACTGCACGGTGTTGGGATGGACAGAGAAAAACAAATCTTAAATTCACTTTATTTTTTGAATGGGACAAAAGTGGAGTTTGTATTTAGTTCTGTATAGAACTTTCTTTCCTGATCTTAAGGTGCTGCACACGACTCAGAACATGAATATAGCAGTAAACAACTATTTGTTATGTACATATAGTAGATTAATGAATGAAGTGGGTTAGCACTCTCGCTAACAAGAAATGTCTTTTCCTCTTAAGGAGAGGTTTCTTATTTGGGATTTGTTATTTGGGAAACTGCTATGCTCGGTGCAGATCGACCGAACCAATGAAATTGTCAGGGCGGGCTTTACACGATGATGGACAGATGAGCAACAGTAACGTAATCAGACACGTCACTAAAGAGCGCATGGGTTGGGCTGGAGAGGTGAGGAGTGTTGATTCTGCCATGGACTCCGTTTTACAAGATATCAAGCGAATTAATCTTGAAATGTGAACAGAGAAACATCATCAAGGCATTTGTCGATGGAAAAGATGTTTTTGCCTCCTTCCAACTGGATTCGGTAAAAGCTTGATTTATCAGCTGGCCCCGATGGTCATGAAGAAGTTGGGACACAAGGGAAACCCAGCGCTCATTGTGGTTTCACCTTTGGTCGCACTTATGGAGGACCAGGTGAAGGAGGCGACTGAGACGGGCATCACGGCGATGCAACTTGGCGTGCACGAGGAGTTGGACATTACAAGCGGTCGTTGCCAGCTCCTTTTCGGCAGCCCGGAATCCTGGCTGAACATAAGTCACAACCTACGTTGCTCCAATTGGTTGTTGATCTATCCAATCGAGCGAAGAGGCATTTTTTGTCCTGGTTCGGTTGAAACACGCCCCATAATCACAGCCCGATGGATCAGTTTCTGATTCTGACTAGAATTGTGTCTGACGTCGTCAGGCTAAATAACCACTACACTTACACATTTATTGAGAAGCATGTCATCCAATTTTTACAATTTTCAGCTTAATTTAAAGGGAGATGGGATTCACATTTCTAAGAATGCAGACACCATACTACTAATTTCAGCTTACAGACTTGTTTTAGGGACTTTCTTAATAACATATATAAAAAAAACTTAAGAAGTTAAAGGTGAATTGGACATATTGTTTATAAATGCCATTAGCCCCTTGTCATTTCACCAGACCGCCAGCTGTTTTTTTTTTGTTTTTTAAGAGACTATAGTAGACTCAGTTTGAAGGCTATATTTTAGCAATAGAAAAAATAGCATGGCAATTTTCACAGGGTTCACCTGACCTCAAAATATCTGTTCTCTGGGTACCCACAAGTCTTCTCTATAAATACATACCCAATGCTTTTGGAACATTATACATTGTTTTTCAGGGAGTCAAATCACTAGAATGGAAAAGTTATGTTGGTTCATGAGTACAAGGACATATGAGATCATCTTATTAGAGGTACATGTAAACAGCCTGAATAAGAGCTTAACTAGGATACAAGCCAAAACATGGTCCATATGTAACAGAATAAATCATATGTTTATGACATTAGAAAACTGCTTGATGCAATAAGGACAGCTTGCAACACATTCTTTCTTTGAAAGACCACAGCCTTTGATAAACAGTTTTTGTTTATGTGAGTGAGTCAGAGAGAGCTGAGAAATAAATTAAGAAAAGCTGCACTCACATATTAGCAATTTGCTTCTTTTGACATTGACTAGTTAAAGACAGGCTGACAGAAAAAATAATTGTTGCTCTACATAAAGATGGCCTAGGCTGTGAGAAGATTCCCAAAACCTTGAAACTGAGCTGCAGCACAGTGGCCAAGTCCATGCAGCAGCACCGTATCTATATTCTCTGTATTACAATAGATGGAGGTATTTATCTATAGTGAGTGTATTACCTACAGTAGATGGAGGTATTTATCTATAATGAGTCTATTACCAACAGTCTATGGAGGACTTTATCACCATACAGAAAATGTACCTTGCAAAACATGGGTGTGTGAAAATATTGTAAGTATACTAAACACCTGTTTAGGTGTTTAGTATACTTTCGGGCTGGTGGTAACCCTGGGTCACTCCATGATGTTTGGCCAAAAACAGTGGAAAGAGATTCCAAATGTGAGTCACATTAAACAGAGTCCGGCTGTGATTGGTGTCACTGAGTTCCCATGCTCTGGAAGTCAAATACTTTTACTACAGACAGAAGAACAGACACACACATACACACACAAACTCTGAACTCTTCTCTCTGAGCAGCCTGAAATAGCAGTGGGTATCTGGGGAATTCTTACTGGGTCAAGATAAAATTGTGTGTGTGTGCCTTTTGCTGCATCTAACAGTGTTTCTACAACCCAGCTGGACTGATTTTATCTGTGGATATAACTGATCTAAACAGAAGTTGTAAAAACAGCCAACAGCCGGCATGAATGAGGCTTCATTTGAAAGGTAACATCTTTCTTGTTGCTGTGGTTATACTTGTTTAGCATGTGACAACAACAACACAACTGAAACTTCATCAGTTCAAATAAAAACAAGGTCTACCTCTAGCCTACCCCAGGTTGGTCTTAAGAAGATAAATATATTGTTTAGTTTTCAACTGAATAAATGTCACAAATAATTTGAAAATGATCGCATTCTGTTTATAAAAAATGCCCCAATTTGTTTGGAATCTGAGTTGTATTATTGAAAAAAGATAGAAAGAACTGCTTAAGACCCTCCATTTCCTGTCAGCTTCTATGAATCAGCAAAACAACTCCCTCTGAGATGCACTCCAATCAGAAATTTTCCATAAAAGCCCTGTGTACCTTTCACTGAGTTTCCATGACAATAACAGCCAGAGGAGAGGGCAGAGATTAAGATGTTTGCCAAGAATGAGTAAACAGCGATGTAGCAGTGTTATTTCAACCATGTCTAAACAAAGATGCAGTGTAAATGAATATAAGGGTCTGTCCAAGCTCATTGCAGCACTGTAGACACATTAGACATGCTGTGTGTGTAAAAACATGTTGAAGCTTCAGATTCCCATTTTTGATGGCTCCTGTTCATAATCTTGTATTTTACCTTTGTTAAATAGTGACAGTTCTCTGCTCCATTCAAGTTACACTGTAGACTTTTTTGTTGATTTTTGAATGATCGGAATGAGTCTGAATTGCGGATGTCTGTAGGGAGTGTTGGAGAATCTAAACCTATGTGAGGGCAAGATAGGAGAGTCGGGAATCCAAACAATGATATTTCTCGGAAAGGTTAATTACAGGTCTGAGAACAATCAACAGGCCTTGGTCACAGAGGTCCATGAGACCTCGCCAGGATCATGGTGTTCTAAGGGAAGTACGCACTGGTTTTGGCAATGGTTAGATCAGGAGAAACACATTTACTCTGGCCCCTTTAGGCAAACGCACATTTACACACACACTCTCTCAAGTACACACGTTTACACACCCATACACGCACGCACATTCAATCAGAGTATAAATGATGAGCCCTACTATGAACAGCAGAGCTGTTGGTAAAGTTGAGGTGATCATACGTGTGAACCTTGTAACGTCAACCTGAATAAATATCCCGCCAGGGCTGAGCCTAATCTTGGACCGTTTGGACTCTTATTTTGTCATTCTACAACAGGAGGGAGTTCCTGAGGGTTGGAGCAGTAATGGAAAAGGCTCTGTTGCGGACAGTGCGGTGCTTGGTCCTGGTGATGGGGGTCAGGAGGTTGGTGTTGGAAGATCCAAGGTTGCGGGTGGGTGAGTGATGTTGGAGGAGGTCTGTTAGGTATGTGGGAGCAAGGTTATTGAGGGCTTTGTAGGGTGATGAGCAGGATTATGAAGTTGATTCAGTGCTGGACAGGGCGCCAGTGAAGCTGCTGAAGGATGGGTGTGATGTGTTCTCGGGAGCGGGACTGGGTGAGTAGTCGGGTGGCTGAATTTTGGACATAATGTAGTTTTTGAAAGTTGGTGGAGGGGAAGCCATAGAGAATGCTGCAGCAATAGTCCAGTCTGGAGGATAAGAATACATGAATAAGAGTTTCAGAAGCAAAGGAGGAGATGGTAGGGCTAAGATGTGCAATATTGCGGAGGTGGAAGAAAGATGTTTTAGTGATGTTCTTGATGTCCGATTTGAAGGAGAGTGGGATCCAGGGTGATGCCCAGGTTTTGCACAGAAGCGGAGGGGGTGACTGTACGTCCATCAATGCTGAGAAAAAAAGTCCTGGGAGGAGGGGAGGTGGGATTTGGGGCAAATGATATTGATTTCTGATTTGTTGCAGTTGAGTTTGAGAAAGTTGCTGTTCCTCCAGGTTTTTATGTCGGTGAGGCAGTTTGTGATAATGGACATAATGATGAGAGTGATGGTTTTGTGGAGATGTAGATTTGGGTATCGTCAGCTTAGCAATGGAACTGTAGTCTGTGACGGTGTACGATGTGACCAAGGGGTACATGTACAGGATGAACAGGAGGGGACTAAGCACGGAGCCTTGCGGGACGCCATGTGTAACTGGGGTAGTTTGGGATTTGCAGTTATTGATGGAGATGTAGTGAGATCTGTCGGAAAACTAGGATTTGAACCAGGACAGTGCTGAGCATGTGATGCCAATGCATGATTGCAGGCGACTGAGGAGGATAGATTGGTCAATGGAGTCAAAACAGCGCTGTAGTCAAGAAGGAGGAGAATGTTGAGGGAGCCGGAGTCTGAGGCAAGTAGGAGGTCGTTGGTGACTTTAAGTAGATCGGTTTCTGTCCTGTGGTGGGTTCGGAAGCCAGACTGGAATGTGTCGTGAAGTTGGTTGGAATGGAGGCGGTGCATGAATTGAGCAGTGACGGAGCATTCCAGTATTTTGGAGAAAAATGGGAGGTTTGAAATGGGTCTAATAATGTCGGTGTTGTCAGGGTCCATGCTGGGCTTCTTGAGTATAGGTGTGATGGCAGCAAGCTTGAAGCAAGAGGGAACAGTACCAGAGGTGAGGGAGGAGTTTATGATGTCAATTATGAGTGGGGTGAGACAGGAGAGGCAAACTTTGACGAGGGTGGAGGGAATGGGGTCCAGGGGGCAGGTGGGAAGTTTAGTGTTAGAGAAAACATTGGAAAGGTCAGATGATGTTATGGGTGAGAAGAAGGAAAAACTATGGTTGGCCAGTAGGGAAGGGGAAGGTTGCGGGTTGAGGGCGGTGGAGGAGGTGGCAAGCTGGTTATGTATGTTTTCAATTTTTGAGTGAAAGAATTAAAGGAAGTTGTTGCATTTATCCGGGGTGAAGGAGTATGAGATATGGTCCATAGGTTTGATGAGCTTGTTTATGGTAGAAAACAGAGTGTGGGGGGATGGAGGAGCCAGAGTAAATGATGGGTAGAAGGTGGATCAGGCTCCGTTGGGTGCTGACTTGTATAGTTGGATGTGGTCTTTGTAGGCTTGGTAGTGAACAATGAGTCAGTCTTTTTGTGTAGGCGTTCCAGTTTTCTGCACTGTTTCTTCAGTTGGTGTAGTTCAGGAGTGTACCGGGGGGCAGAGTGAGTGAACGAGTCCATTTTTGTTTTTACGGGAGCAAGCTGGTTGAGGCAGGTGGACAGAGGGAGGTTGTAGAGGCTGACAAGGTCCGTTGGAGTTGGGTTTTTGGGGAGGGTGGAATCAGTTAAGGTGTTGGATTTGCTTGAGGAAAGGGAGATCGGACAGAGTGACTTGAGGTTGTGGAAGGTTAAAGTACGGTTTTGTTTGGATCGGGGGCTGGGAATATTGATATCCATTATGATGGCCAGGTGGTCAGAGATGGTGAGGTCAGTGTGTGAGAGATTGTCAATGTGGAGGCCAGTGGAATAAAACAGGTCCAGAATGTGTCCACGGCTGTGAGTGGGGAAGTTAACATGTTGGGTGAGGTTGAAACAGTTGAGAAGTTGTTTTTTGTCAATGATGAATTTTTTCAAGATGAGGCTTTTATTGTTGAGGGATCTTGTGTTGAACAGGACTATTTTCAGAGGCTTTTGTTTTGAAATTTGCATTGAAGGAGGTGGGTACCGGGGGCACAGGTTGAAAGCGTTCACGTGACGGTTGTCCTGATGACGCCTCGAGTTGTTGTCAGTTCAGACAGATACTGTTCGTTGTTGTGGATTTATAAATAAACTTGCGATGGGAGCCTCTGTCAATGTAGTGGCGGCGTCGTAGGAGTCCAAAGTTTTTAATGATGAGTTCCATAGTGGGAGGCTTTTGATGATTCAGCCGAAGGAGTTGCTTGGATGGGTAGCGTTGAGACACGGTGGATGGCTGTGAGGGGTGAAGAGAAGGCAGCAGGTAGAGCAGGACCAGCCACAGCATCATCAATGGAGCTGGGCCCTGGTTGAGAGCCAGACTCGAAACTGTAAGGCAGCGGTCCTAGCCAGGAAGGCTAACCGCACCAGGACAGGTGGAAACCCTTCCGGGGGATGTCTTCAACATCGGCGGTGGTCGCAGTGGCTAAATGCTGGAATCTAAGTAAAATGAGTCTCTGACAGTGGACCTTTTACTTCTAATTGTAACATGATTCGGCGGTTTGTGCAAGAGACTAAAGAGACAGAAGCACCGGTGGACAGGTTTCAGGAAAAGTATAGTATAGAAGTATAAAGTATAGAAGTGCTTGTCTTCTTTTCTTCACAGAGACTTGGTTTAAGGAACAAGACTTGTAGTCCGAACAGGAGATAAACAGATTCGGAGTTCTTCTCTGTCTGGACAGAGACCCTGTAGTGACAGGTAAGTAACACGGCGAGGCTTGTCTGTATATTACTAAAAATTGGTGCAATACAGTGGTCGTTAGAGAGTAATTTGGAATGTCTGACCTCCTTTTCCATTTCTCTCCAGCCCTTTTATTTATAAAGGACATTGCCACAATTCTTTGTGACTCTTGTCACAAAGGGGGATTTTCTTGGCTGGTCTAAATCATCTTTTTAAACTTTGAATGTGAACAAAACAAAAGAGATGTGCATTCATTTTAGCAAAAATCCCACTGTCATCTCCCCTGTTGTGATGGGACAATCATACAGCAGAACCGGTGCAGCAGTACCTCTGTACTGTGATCAACAGCAAAGTATGCTTTGAGCCTCAGGTTGATGCTGTGTGCAAGTAGATCATGCAGAAATGCATTTTACCACAAGCAAGGACCCACTTTCATCAAAATTTGGTAACACTTGTTTCAGTGAATCTGTTCTCTTTTCTTTTCACCTGCTAGCATGGGTCACTTTCTGTTTACAGGAAAATCACCTGCATGGTATCGTAAAGGTGTGCAGCAAAATTGCTGTTACACCTTTGAATGATCTCCATGTCCTGTACAAGACCAGGTCTTTGAAGAAGGCTCAATCTGTCCTTGCTGATCAGAGCCACCCTTGTGGGGTGAATTGAATTTATTACCGTCAGGGTGCAAATAAAAATTGCCACAATGTTGAACAAACAGGTTCAGAAATGTATTTATTCCAGCTGCTGTCAGCCTTGTAAATCAATCCTTATTTGCAACAACAAATCACCCTACCCCAGGGATGATAAAGATACCTTGAACCTTGAACTGTGCAGGTTTTATATTACCTCACCTTAGAGGTTGACCATATATTGGGGGCACATGAGGCCACATAGGTGGCTGTACAGGTTGTATATGTCTGGATCAGCACCTTGACTAGTAAGTATTTTTGCACAATCCTATTTTTGTGTGGAATTCTGGATGTGGAATGTGACCATTGGAATCCCTATGAGACATAATTTTTCACTTATGTTATTATTATTTGTCTACTTACCAGCAACTTCCACAATGTCTCCAGGAACAATGTCTCGGGCTCTGACTCTCTGGACGCTCTTCTTGTCCTGTCGGTACACCTTTCCCATCTCTGGCTCATATTCTTTGAGAGCCTCAATGGCATTCTCTGCATTACGCTCCTGACGGGCACAGCAACACAGTAAGGTTCTATGAGTTCCTCTCACTTGTTGGTGTATAAGCTAAAACATGGTTCCCCTCATGTGAAAACAAAGGCAGTATGGAAGCAACAAGTTTTGTAGAACATGAGGTCCTGCTAAGCCAGGAAGGTCTCTGGTAGAGAAACTGACACCTTCAGCAGTGATTTAAAGATTTAAACATAGGGGATGGTAAAGAGCTCATGAACAGATTCTCATTATCCAAATGAGCATGTAATGGTTAGCATCAAAACATAATACCCATGCCATCTGAGTTGCATATGCCCGAGACAAGATTCTCTGAAATCATAAACTCCTCTGACTGTTTGGGCTTTCTTTTCCTTTTCCAGGAAAAAAATGGACACAGACACATTCTGTATGCTTAGCAATACATGTATAGCGCATTTTGTTCTTAAGTCATATATTCAATCCATATATCCAGGCTAGCTGCATTTCTCTAAATTAAGATAAAACATTTTGACCCCAACTTAAGTTGCAGTGGAATATAATTCAGAAAGCTATGCAGTATTATGTTTTTTGATATGCTTGCTATCATTTAGCTAACATACAGACCTCTCTGATGGACATAGGGTGCTTACACAAATATCTGAAATGCTTAAATGTTATGTTATTAGCTAGCTACAGACATAGCGCTAGAGTTTTCCCTTCTGCTGGTCTTTTTTAGTGTAAGCTATGCATACCTGATCAACTGGAAACTGAATGTAGCACATTAGTTTTAGACTGAAGACTTTTTGTATAACCACAATTCCCCCATGACTGACATATTTTGAAAAAACATGTCAGATCTGTTTGAACATTTAATATGTCTTGGTACATTTTTCAATTAAATATAGGTTACAAAGGATAAGCAAATGATCACAGTCTATTTAATTTAAATTTCAGACAGTCCCCACTTTTTTGGAATAAGGATTGTAGGATATAATTGGCAAAGTTGGGCAGTTAGAGGATAATAGCAGCAGATTGATTTTAAAAAAATAATTAAATCACTGCATAAATTTAAAGTCTTTTGTATTATTACATGTCCTAAGGAATTGCCTTGAAATGAAGGGATTGTCCATCCACAAAACTTGCACAAACACCATTTACCTGCCATACTCCCACAATTGCATTGGCGATGAGGATGAGAAGGATGACAAAGGGTTCAACAAAGGCTGTGATTGTCCCCTCCCCTTCTTCAAACCAAGCCAAAGTCTACGAGACAGAAGACAAGATGGAGAGAAAGTTTTGCATTTCCAAGACTTTCATGTCTGTTCGTATTTAGCAAGGTTAAACTAATGCATCAGTTCAGACAAATACACAGTCCGTACAAATTGAATGCATTCGTTGTAGATATTATCATATGTATAATGTTTATGTGTTTGCTCATTTTTGTGCACATAGTTCCCTTACAAAGGAGATGCACGCAGCCAGCAGCAAGATTCGAACCAACAGGTCCTCAAACTGTTCAAGGACCAGCTCCCAGAGGGACTTTCCTGTGTTAAAGAAAGAATGAAAGAGAGAAAGTGCTGATTACACTGAGGTAACGGCGATGTAGGAAAGACAAAGACAGAGGAGGAGCACTAAATTATATAATAACAAAGACAGATGGATAACTCACCCTCTTCAGCTGGTAATTCTGCAAATGAAGAGAGTAAAAGGTAGAATGTAAGGAGGGCAGAAAAATAAAAAGAATTATATCAATGTGACCCCTGGTACTTTTTTCCAATTTTAATATATAATATTTTTTGCATTTTGCTTGAAAATACTTAAACATGATGCAGAAATACAGAAGTTATTTTACTGAAAACTGAATATAACACTGTCAAGATATTGTGTAACCATGTATGCATTTACTGAACATTGGATCAATATAACTGTTAAATTTGGGAAGCCTTTAATCTGACTTAGTCAAACATATTTTGTATGGATATGTTAGTTTGTTTTAATATATTTTTGGCTACAGTACTATTAACAATAAGTGTAGTAATTTCTTCATCAACATCACTACGGTATCTTTTAAACAAAAGAAAAACAGGGTTTAAGACTACACAAAGTAGTGAATAGTTGATTTCTTTTATAGCAATGTTAGTGTTTCATGGAGAGAAAAAAGATTTTCATTCATACCGTTGGGTCCCCATCTCTCCCTGTTCTTCTTCAGCTGCTCACAGCTTAGGCCGGTTGACTCATTTACACTGAAGAAGCCTAAAACCTCCTCCACTGTCTTTGTGTGAGCATTATCCATCACTGTGGAGGGAGGAGAAGAGAGAACACAAGGCTAAATCAATAACAGTACTCACAGAAATCACACAATCAGTCCTCAAACTTACATCGACAGTTTTGGAAACTGGAAGAAAAGCAATTCAAAATGCTTGTAGTGTTGGTAATAATCAACCATTCTTTATTACAAAAACTGCAGGAAGGAATTATGGCTTCAACAAAGCTGGCGGACATAATTTAGGTTGAAAATGCAAACAGCATTTTTTTTCTTTACTGCATTCAACATATTTTATTTTGACAAATATATTTGGAAAAGCAGTGTTTTCCCTCAGACTGAAGGTCTTCTTAGTCCTATTGATCATATCAGAGACATAGCACACAGAGTGGTTTTCATTTGCTATTTAGCAGCTAGCATATTGTCCATATTTGAAAGGTATAGCCTCTACTTGAATGTGTAAAACTGACACAGTGTTACAGCATTTGTTGGCTGGGGAATCAAATGCAGCCTACTGTATAGCCAAGCAACCACACAAACTCAAACCTGCAGAGACAAACAGGCCCAAGAGATAGGAGCCAGTACCCACAGGGTGTGAGCCGACTCTGAACAAACATCTCCTGGTCGAGATTTATGTCTGTGTATTTATTTAGCTTTGCTTCTCTGAAAGGCTACTTGGCCTCTGACTCTCCAAGCTATTATCATTATTAGAATTATTATTATCTTGCGTATTTGACATCAGAATGAGTGATTCAAACATGACTGAAGGCCTTTTTCCAGAACAGATTGGGTGTAGTTTACATCTAATGCAGGCCAGTTGTCTCCCCTTTTTTAATACCATGTAAATTATTAGGTTATTCCCATGACGGCCGTGTGAAACATTGACCCGTACTTTATACCCGTCTTTAACTGATATACATTTATATCTATGATCCGTAAGGGGCCTCTAGGTCAGGATATCAGAAGTGGGCCTGTGTTTCAGATCACTCACTCAGAGGACCGCTTTCAGATCACTGATGATCATTTCTGCATCCTGCCTACATCCAACGCTCTGATAATAAACTGCTGACCAACGACACAGTAATAATGATGACACTTCCGGTCCTTTACTGAGCGTCCCATCAAATATGAAGGGTTAAGGTTCTCCTACATTCATGACATAACGAGAAGGATCGTAACGTTAATCTGGATGACATGTCGGCACATAACGTATCAGAGACACGTTGCTATGTCTAACGTAATTAAAATGGTTATAGCAGGCTAAATGCACCAAGCTAGCGCTAGCACAAAGCTTCAGTCAGTGTGTAGGTGAGTGGCTAGCGCGGCAGATAGCTGTGAGCCGTTAACGTTTATCCTCCGGAGATGAGCAGGTTGCTTACCAGAGAGTGACGTCCGTCCACTATCCCTACAGTCAGTCGCAGAGAGATATATCACAGTAACATGCGTCCAGGTTCCTGTCCTCACAGCAACAAATACTTTCAAAGTTATTATCACAACAGGCGTTCTATTGGAGTTCAACTGTGACAGCCGCTCATGAGTGAAAAATCACAAGGACATTTCCATTGAAACAGAAAATGGTGTCTGTTAAAAAGGCCTCTTTTTAAAGGCAATGACTGTGTAAATACGGTTTCACACAGTTGAATACAGACACTGTGGTATTATTAGTGCTTGTCCTAGCTGCAGTGTGTCTGTGGGTCACTAATACTCAGCCGACAGTAGCCAAAAAGAAAACAAGTTACACAATCAGAACAAACAACTTCCGGTCAAAACCTTCAAAATAAACCTTTCTGCATCAAAAATACTACATGCAGTGATGTCACCTTATTTATTCTAGCGTATGTGGGGTTCAAATGACCGTTGGTGTTGATACCTGCACAGTATGTCCGTGTTGCCACGCCACTTCAGTAACCACCTGAAAGTCTGTGGTCCTCGAATGTGGTCCTGAAACTGCAGCTTCTTCTATACCAGGAATCCGCTATTTACAAGAACAAATTTTAGACTTTTATGTTAAAGAGAAGCCATCTGACTTCCCGTATTATTTGCGTAACTCTGTCTAACATGACATTTCTGCCCCGTAATGAACGTGATTAAAGGCACTGGCCAATGCAGGAGCCCAGCGGGGCTCAGAAGAAACCAATGAAAGGCTTGGTACCAGACTGACGCAACACATTCACAACGCATCACCGTGTAGAATCCTCTCAAGCCTAGCCCACTAGACGCTTAGCTACATAAGCCCCGCCTCTGGTCGAGCTGTCGATCAATCAGCGGGCGGTGCGTCTGCTGTGGTTGAGCCGATCGACATGCGAACCAATCAGCTCCGAGCTGTGAGTGTTTGAGGGTGCAGACCAATCGAACAGCACAGAAGGCGGGATAACATGTTATCCGTAAAAATAAAATAAAAAATAAAAAACAATAATGGACTGACAATACTGAAACATTTTTAAAATTACAAAATTTTCCAAAATAACATTTGTAAATGACAATGTCTCCTTTTTCTACTTGAAAGTGAAAAGCAGGTTGTAAAAAGAGACCTTTGACATTAAAGGCATATTATCACTTTTTGGAAAAGGTTTCAATAACCATATTCATATTTTTTGTCATCATCACTTTTTAACTACTAACACTAGCTAACGCAGGCCTGTCACAAACCGTGAACCACTCCCTGGGTTTCCACCGAGGAACACACCCACTCACCCAGGGTGGATCCCAGTTATCTTATTTTATATCTCCTCGATCCTTGTTATTGATTGGACACTGCAGCTGCTCGGACTGATATTATATACCACAACATCACTGCCGATTTATACCGGAGGGAAAACAGATCACAGATTAAATTTACGTGTGTCGCTTTTTTTTAAGTTTTATATTTTATCTATTTTTGGATTTATGCAAAAATGAAGTTTAAAATGTGTTTTATTTCGGGCCTGCACAAAAAAGACCACAAACATCTTAGTTATTTATATACTTCCACCATTCAGATCTATTATGGATACTATTTAGATTTTTAAAAAAAAGAAGAAGAAGAAGAAGAAGAAGTCACGGGGTAATCTAACCAAATACTGTTTCCGTTACTATGCATTGATTGAATAAACCGTGAAATCCCTGGCTCCATACACAGCAAATGAGGAGACCGGGTGGGTTAACAACGAACGAGATAAGCGATTTTGATTGGCTATGGCAGTCATGTTTCACGGTAGCCAACACACACACACACCAAACAGATTTGATGAAACAGCAGAAATGGCGAGTCCGGAGCAATCTGATAAAAAAAAAGTTTGTATTTTCAAGGTGGAGATATAAGCACTACTTCATATTCATTCAGGTCAAAGGCAAGAAAGTGCATGTAATGTGTACATTATGTCCAGGAGCAAAGACTTTATTAAAGTTTATTAAAGTAACGTTCCCAACACTGGAAACGGACGTCGCTTCACGTGACCCCAGTCTCTACCTCACTTGCGTTTTAGGGTACATCCAGGTTTCCCTCACTTGAGTCTTTTCCTTGCATCTTAGTCTCGCCCACCTGTGATGCATGGACGCAAGGAAAACAGGGGAGAGAGAAAAAGTTTTAAGACACATGAGACATCCTTTCGTCTGCAGCGTCACGTGAAGGGACATCCGTTCCTATTGATGGCGGCAGCGGATCACAGCTGGCTCAGCTGTCAGTCGGCTTTAACAGCCATTTGTGTCTAGATTGTGTAGAGATAAAGACATGCACTAAAAAATAATAATAACGTTCTTTTTTGGCAGTTTTACCTGTTTAACAAACACCTGCACATGGATAACAACCTGCATTCTGTATCTATACTGTAAACTATTTTTGCATCTGTATATAAACTATCCTTGTCATAAATGAATTATTTAATATCCCAGAACATGATAATACATGATGCACATATAAATCTGAATGGGGGAAATAACAAACATGAGAGAAATAACACTTCTACGAGTTTTCTTTTCATTTATTATAAATGTAAAGATGTTTGTGGTCTTTCTGTTGTTCAGACCCACAACAATAAAACAGATTTTTCTTTCCACTAAATGGCAAATCAGAAGATAAATAAATAAAAAACATGAGTGACACACTTGAGTTTAATCTGTTATCTATCATCACTCAGGCATGAATCTGCAGTAATGTATCAGATCAGTCTGATCACCTGCAGTATCCATTTAATGACTGATATCCAGTAAAGGGGTTGGTAAAAGACTTCAGTGAAGGTTGCTCTCATGTATCCTCTGTCACGGCTCCTTCAAAATCCCTCCTCGATCCTCAGAGCACAAATAAGAGCTTTAGGACAGTCCTAAAGATAGTGCAGCAGAGTAACTTCTGGTTCAAGCAAGATTCGGGGAGCGAGGACACATAAAATAAGTGACTTGGGACGCGCCCGGAGACAAATGTCTGTCACTGTGCACATCACATGGGAGACAGCAAATTATCTTTGACCTTTCTGTCTACTTCGTCATGTCTATCTGGTGTCAATAGTGAGGTATCCAGGGCTTTCTTTGTCCTGATGCTGCTGGAAAATGATCCAGGACCTTAGTTCTCACTGCAAAAGTCTGTAAATACATTTTGTGTAATATTTAACGTTCCTACCCAACCCCCATCATAATACATCACAAGACAGAAGAAGATGGTATTTTGATATAATTATTTTTTTTTATTTAAAATCTTAACAAAAAACACTGAATGCCACTTCAAGAGAAAAGCTGGAAGTCCCATCCTTCTGGTCCAAAAGAAGGATTGTTCATTGTTCTTGTTCTTGCTGTTTCTTTTTCTAATTTCTTTCCCCCAATAAAAGCTTTTTTTTTTTCAAATTTTCTTCAGCACTTAAGAACCAAAGGTAAATCCCTCTGAGACATATTTGTGATATGGAGGGATTTAAAAAATAACCTTGCAGTCTGAATTCTTTTTTCTTTATCTCAATCTTCCTCACAAAGGATATTCGCTCCATAGACTGAAAAACAGAGGACACAATTATTACCAACACATTGCCATACACTATGAATATAAATCTGTGTCTCCAAGAGTTGCTGTATGTATGTATATACTGTATACAAGAAGGATTAAAGCAGACATTATGGCAAAACCTTCTTTCCTTGTGGATGTTAACATAGTGGGTATAGCAGTGAAAACAAAGTAAGCACAGTTCTGTGTTTTCAATTAAACTGGGGTTATGTCTGTGTGTGCATCACCTCTGGTTGTACTCAGGGTCGGTGTGTGTTTGCTGTAGCAGGTCTCTGATCTCCAGAGGTGGGCTCAGACCATGAAGCTTTGCTCTCTCCCACCTCTCCAGCCTGCAGATACCTGGAGGGGTAAAAAAAAAAAAAAACTAGAGCTCAACTGACCACTTGAGACTGGAAACAAATTTAAATCAATCCTCACAGAATGGCTAAAAATGGCTAACTTTACAGCAGAAAAAACATGTTTACAGCATGGTACGAAAAAAACAGGGGGTGAGGGGGTGAATTTTTATATAACGTACCCATTCAATGTATATCAACACTTAAAGTTAAACTTAATTAAGGTCATGGTGGTGACACGTGCCTGTCCTTACAGGTGGCTGCTCTCAGACCACTTTTCAAAACCCATGGGTGACATCACTATGACTCCTTCCATATTTTAAATGGCCTCTGGTGTTTTCAAGATTCCAGAATGCGCTTCAACATTTAGCAGCAAAGTCTGGTGATTCTGTAATTTTACTGTATTTTACTGTGTTTCATATCTTTTTTGTACTATTTTTGATGGATACTTCTGTGGAGAGAAGAGTTTACTAAAGGGAAAAGCTTTTGTTATTGAAACGGAGCAATTCTGGAGGACACCACTCTATTCCTGCTGAGTTGAAGAGGTGTTTTCGTGGTTGCCGAGCTGGAGCAAAAGTCAAGGCTTGGAAATGGAGATATAAGCCCTTTCTGCCATCAGTCATCATGGGAAATGTCAATTCTCTGCCCAACAAGAGTGATGAACTGGAGATATTGTTGAAGATACAGAAAGTATACCGTGAGTGCAGTCTCATGTGTTTTACGGAAACGTGGTTGAATCAAAACATCTCAGACTCCAGGGTGGATCTACCTGGCTTCACTCTCATACGAGCGGACAGAGATGCTAATGCCCACTCCATGCGGTGAAGTAATAATGTTTCTCTTTCCTCCCACCTGACTGGATTTACACAGTTTTTTAATTGTCCCACCTGAGAAAATAAAACCCTTGATCTGCTGTATGCTAATGTCAAAGAAGAGCTACTGCCTTACCACCACTTGGCAGATCAGATCACAATTTAGTTCTTCTGGAGACTTGTTACAAACCGTGTGTGCGGAGGCAGCCTGCAACTAAACTCACTGTCCGGAAATGGACACCAGAGGCTGCTGAGGCTCTAAAGGACTGCTTTGAATGTACTGACTGGAGTGTGTTGCTGGAAACAGCGGCTTTACTGATTACATCAACTTCTGTAGAGATACAGTCATACCTACAAGGACTGTATGCTGTTTCCACATTATTATCGTTAATAAACACCATTACTGTTATTAGTCATAATTTCAATATTATTAATTATAACCAACTTGCTCCTACCAACCCCAACAAGGCTAATGTTCAAACTGATAGTTGTTTTGTAAACATACACTCTGAATTCTTCTTTCATTTACGCTTTACACAGCATCCCAACTATCTTGCAATAAAGGGTTGTATGGTTGTATGTTACCGGTGCAGGGGCCAAATCTCCAGTCCAGATCAAACTGTCTGAGTCTCTGCAGCTCCTCCTCTTTGACCGTTTTGGTTTCAGCCTCTGCTCAAATGAAAACATTCAGAGACAATTCCAGTCACTAAGATTGTATGTTACTACAAAGTATCAAATAAATGTAACATTGCAATGTAACATAATGTAACATAATAATACAAAATCTAATCTAATTTGAAATTAAAAAGGATCTCATTATTAGAGTCTGAGCATCGACTGCAAGGGTCAGAGAGGACCTATTAGCAAAACTAACAAACAAGGTACACATATGTATCATGTAGAGATGCACTAAAAAGCCTCTTGGACTCATTCCATAAACCCAAGAGGAAGTCGGCCATCTTGACTGGACCTATTTATATTTCAATATTATGTAGACTCATCTTCTCTTAAAAACAAAAAACATGATATTCCCCCACAGAAAACTGCTTTACAGTCCAATATAAAGTCTCTCCAAAATAAAATGAATGCAAGAGCTTGTGCCATTCAAGTAGAGGGAATTTGGTGCAATTAAATCTACATTTAGCAATCAAACACAAAAAAACAAATAAAATTCAAGTCACTTTGTAAAGAGATACAAAGAATGATTTCGAAAATCAAAATACACTTAAAGTAGTGCAATTTACTTTAAGTAACCCCCTCCACTCCCCTGCCAACTCGTCATGGGCCAGCACGGCAGGGTATGGCCTACACTTTCCCAAAATGAGTTACAACCACAGACAAAACTCGGCCGTTCCTGTTGGGTCATCGGACTTAAATCAAGGCCCAACCATACAGTCTGATTTGGGTAGGGATTGTGTTCTGTATAAGCAACTACCCCCAAAAACAGCGCTCAACATTGCAACATACAATGTAAGAACCCTCTCTAAGGAGATACATTTGATCAGCCTAGAAGCGGAGAGTAAAACCATTAATTGGGACATTAACAGGATCTCTGAGATGTGAAGACCAGGTGAGAAGATCCAAATGCTTAAAAGTGGACTCCTGCTCTACAACAGTGGCGAGGAAAACAAACAAAATGGTGTTAGCTTTCTCATCAATGGTGTTAGCTTTTTCAATGCTAAAATTGGACAAGGGAATGAAGATTGTGTTGGCGAATTTGGATATGGTGACAGAAACGAGAGAGGAGATAACTTAATCAACTTTGCTGTGGCACACGTCTTCAAGATCATGGACACATTCTTTCATAAAAGTAAAAACAAGAATCGGACATCTCGAAGCCCAAACCATGAGAATCGAAATGAGATAGATTACATACTTGTAGACAAACATAATATAGTAAAAAATGTTGATATCCTGAACAAAGTCGCTGCTCCTTTATTTGAAAAATATACTCATCTGAAAGTTAAATACTATAATTTTTAGTCCAACATAGGCAATGATCATAGGATGGTAAGATGCAAAATCCAAATCAACATCAAACTAGAAAGACAAAAGTTATTCATCTCAAGACCAGAACATATCAAAATTCCAGAAGCCCTCATCCCTACATTTCAAACAAAGTTGAAAAACCGCTACGAGATTCTTGAAAATTTAGAAGACCAAAACAGCAATGAAGACAATCCCGAAAACCTTAACAATAACATTATTTTCCCCATTGAGAGAAGTAGCCAAAGAGTTCCAGGACAGAAATCTCTCCCAAAACAGCAAATTCTCTGAAGAGACAAGGAACCACATGAAAAAACGTAGAAATCTCAAGCCCCCTTTAACAATGCGAGAAAAAATCAAAGCAGCATAACTAAACAAAACTATACAGAAAAAGCAACAAAGAGACCTTCGCAATAGAAAATGAAAATATGAATATAAAAAAATATGTTTGAGCCTTTTCCACAGTCGGTAGAAAATGATTGAGAGCTGGATTTCATACACTGTTATGACAGTGAAGTGTGTAACAGAGAAGATTAAACAACACAGAATAAACATTTCACCTTTCTGTGGCGGAGGAGGAGGAGGAGCTCTCTTCTCACGCTTCATCCCCCTATTTCCTTTCTTCACCACCTTAAATGAATCAGTTATCAGTCGATGCTTGGTCGTCATGGTTCCTGATCTAGAATATACACAAAGGCATAACCTTTACTCTATGCTTTATATTTGTAGTTTCATATTATTTTATCAAGTCAAATAATAACTATTATTCCATTCAGAATCAAAATATTCAGTTATTAACATTACTCACACATTAGTCAACATTTAAATTTGTTTGATGAACAACAATGACAATTATTTAGAACCTCAATTTCAAAACAGAGCATCATCAGTGTCATGGTTAAAATACAGTAAAATGTTTTGCAAAATTTCAATGCAACTCATTATTTTGACTTAGCATCTCATTATTTTGACTGAGTATCTCCTTATTTCGACTTAGCATCTCATTATTTTGACTTAGCATCTCATTATTTTGACTTAGCATCTCATTATTTTGACTTAGTATCTCCTTATTTCGACTTAGCATCTCATTATTTTTGACTTACTATCTCATTATTTTGACTTACTATCTCATTATTAGCGTTATTAGAGTTATTAGATCGCGTTTTTTTTTCATCAAGTGGCGGAAATGGGCTTCCATACATTATAAAGCAATTATAAGTGACAACATTTTGTCCGTGTAGCATTTATCTATTATTTACATCAAAACATTCACAACCTTTTATCGCCGATAGCTGAACATGTCTGGGCTATACTACTTCTGGTTCTATCAAAATAAAAAAAAACTGTGAACCTATCTATCAGGGTAATGCATGATCAAATAGTGGGGGTCCAATTTGACAGATTAAATACATGTTTGTAAAAATCCGATTATCTGCAATTCATAACCATTTGCAGAAACTCTTAGTTTAGAGGCGTGAACCTTTCGATCGCCTCCTCTACCACTCCCTTCTTCTCGCGTAAAAGTAGACAGTAATTTGGTTGAAAAGGACGTATACAGAGGAACAGTTAACTGTCATTTAACAACAATATTCGATTACATTTCAGACTTTACCGAGTCAAACAGAAATATCCAGAGTATGTCCAACGTGAAGCGAGTTATCGTCAATGAAAGCTGCGGCAAACAATAAGTTAATTCATTATGTTACGGAATAATAAAGATGTACGTTTCAACGACCACAATTTAACGCTCGACTATAGGTTTCTGTGACAGTCCTCTACCAGTATAACGTCACTGAACTCACCTTGCTACTGAAACAGTAAAATCTTCAATAGATAGTACGTTATCTCTTATGTTAGTGTGCAGCAGGACCAGTTGACCAAAACAATGACGGAAGGGATTCTTCTTCTTCTGTCTCTGCGGTCGACTCAAGACTACCGTCCGGCTCGTGCGAGAGTGCTGCCACCTGCAGTTACTTGTACTTCTTCTTCGTCGGTAGCTGACATCCACAGTGTTGCATTACTGCCATCTACAGGTTCTATTTTCCCTTACTGTTTCGTCATCTTAAATAATTTTTTATCATTTCCAGTCGCTGTTAAAAATGAATGATCATTTTATCCCTTGTGCACAATCTCTTTACTCTGATATGTTCTTCATATTTCCCTCCACTCATCCTATTTTCCACAAATATGATTTTACTTTCCTGTGTAAATTTCCTGCATGACATGAGAATATGTTCTACTGTCTCTGCCTCCTGACAATAGTCACACAATCCTGTTGACGGTTTCCCCATAATCTGTTGTGAGCTTCAAACACCCCCAGTTTTTTTTGCTACTTCATCTCCTTTCCATCCAAGACTCTCTTTTCATCCTCTCTCTTTCTCCCAACATGTTTGTAACCCATAGGTTCTCAAATTGCAGCCCTCAGAAACATTTCTGGCAGCCATGAATTGAATGAATTACAGTCATAAAACCTGCCCAGCAAGTAGCGCACTAGCAAGCTTGAACAACTTAAAAGAGGCTACACCGCACAGTAGTCAGTTTTCATAAATCTGGTCAAATCGGGTGAAGCTGTAACACAGGCAACCGAGGCACTACTTTCTTCTTTAAGCTCCCTTTACTTTTTGAATAAGCTTCTGATGCAGCTGCTATAATTCCTTGCTATATTTTGTGGTCAAGCATAGTCTGTTCATTTCCTTATTAACCTGATTTAGACATTCATCATTTTGCTTTCTCAAAGATCCATTTTCTACCAGCCCTCTCTACAATCTGTGAGGTAGAACTATTTATCTTGCACAAGACTAGATAATGATTGCTTCTTGTTGTTCCGTCCCGATGAATTGTAAGTGGCACATCCACCTCCTCCTCCAAAAAATCAATACAAATCTTTTTGACCTGTTCTGATGCTGTCTTTTCCTTCTCTGTCTCTCATATCTAGAGGTTTCACTTACTGTAAATCTAATACAAGGTGTGGGTGTGTGTTGGTGTTTAGGGGAGTGTGTGTGAATGTGCAGGAGAGGTTGGAGGAACAGGAGCCCATTTTCATAAGAGGGGATTTTTGCAAATACATTTGAAGATAAATACATGCCCGGAATGACTACTTTTGTAACAATATTAAAGGGATATTTAGGGCTGGGTATCATTTTTAAAAAAAAAAATGTGATACCAGTACTGATAGAAGTACCCTTAACATAATGCTGATATCAGTACTTCATTTTATATTTTTTCAACTTTTTTTTTTTTTAAAAGCAATCGGTTGCAAATATGTCACCACTCCTCTACATTCATAAGATTTTTACACAAATACATTTTGAAAGTGCTGAAATATTTATTTAATAACTGTACAAACTTGAACAACAAAGAATTATTTGGGCTGTGTAATTAACAACCACTGAACAAAGCATTGAAAGATGTGACTGAGTAGGGTGCTAACTTGCTAATTAATGCTAGCTAAAATTAGCACACACACCTACAACAGGCCCCAAATGATTTACTTAACAATAAATGCTTTAACACACAAAGGATGCTTACTGTTAACCTAGTAACCATTTACTGTATAAAAAAAGGAGCAATTGCAGGTATCTTTTGACAGGCGCAGTTTTCGATACTACTTGGTACCGGGATGTTTCGGTCGATACCTGAAAGGTATTGAGTACCGATACCCAGCCCTAGGGATATTAGAATGTATGTATCAAAATTTAAATAAACATGACCAAGGACATTCTCCTGTAGATCAACATGTGACATTTAAGCCATTTGTACATATACATATATATGTACAAACAATATTTCATATGATCAGGAAAAATTGGTCTGCTGATCAGCTTATTTGGTTGTTATTACTCTATGAATGGCTGATTATCAGCAGTTATCATCCCATAAGTATGGGCAAGTAGAGGACTGCTCCACTTTCTAGTAGGTCGAGAAGGTTGTCTATCCATTCAGGCATCGTTCACTGGTTCATTACATTTCACTTATGCTGTTGTTATGATTTAGGCATCCAAACTACTATTTAGGGTTAGAAAAAATGTTGTTAGATTTAGGCAAAATATCATGGTTTGGATTAAATACATTTAAACAAAGCTAAACTAAGCAGCTAATGTCAGTAAGAATACCTTACATTATGCACATAAGGACACTTCTATCAAATTCAAATGGGCTGACAACCACCTTCTCAGTCCACTAAAAGTGGAGCAGGACCTTCAATATTCAAAAGTTTGTGCACAGATATACTTTTCATACACACTACAACATTTTAGAAAAGAGAGTACCAACGGGTGTTCGTAAGTTTACACTGTGCTGCTGGAAAGAAGACTTCGGCTGATTGTTGAATCTCAAATCCAGGAGGAGCAATGTGGACTCTGTCCTGGATGTGGAGCAGTGGATTGACCAGCTCTTTACCCTGGCAGGGCTTCTAAAGGGCTCATAGGAGTTGTCCCATTCAGTCTATATGTGTTTTGTGGACTTTGAAAATGCTTATGACCAAGTTCTCTGGTAGGTTGTGTGGGGGGGTATGATAGTATGGTTTTCTGGGGTTGATGCAGTAAGATGGTCCATAAAAATTATAATATTTACTAGCTTCAGTGCAGTAGACTAGTGCTTCCTGTCTTGCTGTAAGATTTAAAACTGCGCTTGTGAACTGTCAGACACCACCACACAGGAGGAAAGCAATAGAATGAGCTGTCGTCTTCTTTGATTATTTATGTGTGTGTGTGTGTGTGTGTGTGTGTGTGTGTGTGTGTGTGTTTCTGTTATGATTTCCTATCAAAAAGAGGGAACTGTTTAACCCAGAATGCCCAGTTCTGTCTGTCTGCTTAGTCCTCCAGGCCCTGCAATTCCAACTACTGGTTGATATATAAAAATATGTCTGCATTTATTCTGCCATGCTTTCTTTAAATCATCTCTCTACTGCCTTACTGATGTTTACCTTTATAGGATACTCATTGAAATACTTTGAAATTAAAAAATTCCACCCTAGAGGGTTATTGGAGGATATTATAAAAATACATATATATTATGTGACTTAAAAAAAAAAAGGATTTTCATGTTGCAAATCTAGGTAAACGAAGTTACCATATTCCCACTCTTCAAAGCACTTTTTGCAAGGTTGTCTGCCATTTCATTCTCTTCAGGTCCTACATGAGCTGAAATCCACATAAAATTTATAAATAGTTGCATTTGTTGAATTCTAAAAGCTGCACATTAATCAGACGCTATGGCACATAGATAGATATATCTTGCCATACATCCTTTATCCATAAATGCAATAACATTAGCCATAATTTCACTTGCATACACTGATATATCATTAGTGATTCTCTTCCCAATATGAATATTGAACTCAGGAATTACTACTACCAGTCTTTGGATTTTTAGAACAATCTCAGTCAGCAATCATAATATGCCCTTCTGTTGTCTGAAATGGACCCAGTATGTCATCATAAAGAGGATGAGCCAGGTGAACCAAATGCCTTTGATTCCAGAGCATTAATGAAGGGAGGAACTATATCAGAGATCTGTTCAAAAGCACAACTCAGTGTTTGCTCCAACAGTGTTGCCCACTACAATAATTTACCACTTCCTGGTTCTTATCTTATAGTGGTGTATTATTGACTCATCATAAGTGACTGCTGTTTAATGGAGGTTTTCAGAGAGTCTAGGTGGCATCATTACACTGAAGATTCGCTGTGATTGAATTATTGTGAAATGTTATATCCTGGATATGGTTTGTGGAGTGGAAACTGATACACAGGGCTGAAGGCAGCCTTTCATACACTCACTGTGGTCCACCTTTCACACAAATTATGTAATATACTAATGTAACCTAGATTAACTACAGTTGTAAAATATACCTTTCAACAACTTCCAAAGACCCAAAAGCTCCTTAAACCCCAATGATATATTTTCTACTTCTCTTTCTACGACTGAGCTGGTCTAGTACCTCACTATGTCTTCCAGTCCTTTAGCTTTTACTGTCCTTTGTCCTTTTTTCAACCTTAATTTATGGATGTTGGATCGCCTGGTCAAAATGCAAGTTAAATGCAATTAAGGACCAATATTATTGGCAACAGCTACACAGGCTTACTAAAATTATGACTTACAAAGCACAAAAAAAGCTAATTGTCATATCTCAGAGAGCAGATTTTCGACCAATTACAGAACTCTTGTCCTATAGCCTATTTAGTCAATATACTGGATCGTTCATGTTGTTGTGAACCCAACATGTTGCCCACAAAAATCGTGTCTGGTGCAATGAACAGAAGGAGGGTGGAGGACTTGGAGGAGTGATAGATAGATGGGGGTGGGGGGTTAACAAGATAAACGAGAGAGAGGAGAGTAGCAAAAGATTGGCAGAGTGGGTGAAGAGAAAGAGACAGACAGAAGATAAGGACAAAGCCTACTTGTTCACCAGTTCATCAGCATCATACATGAAGCAACAAGAAGAGACTGGTGTCACAGTGCAACAGGGATTTATTTTCAGCTCTGATTTTTCCATGAAGAAGAAAAGATACAACTCTATCTGGATACTGCTGTCAGTGTTGAACTATCGATTTCTTTCTTTTTCCAACACAAAAAATAATGAAGCGGTCAGCCGCAGTTGAGGACCAAAGTCTATAATTGCTGTAGGACGAGCACAAACATTGGCTTCATTTAGGGTTTTTTTGAGCCTTTATGTCTAAAATCCATACACTGTGGAACTCTAATTTTATTTCTGTAAATATCACATACAGAGAATACACATACACAGGCTTTTTTTGTATTAACTCACACACCTACTGCTAGGATGTGGTCATGTATTAAAGACTTCTTCACCTATGAAACCACCAAGTCAGTGGTTGTTAAGAGCTGGACCATTGGCATCATCAATCGTGTCGTCCAACTCCTCATCATCACATACTTCATCGGGTGAGTCATTCCTTTTATTGTGGTGCAGTATTTACTTTGGTCTGCTTGAATGAAACAACAGCATCTGCCAGTTTCAGAAATGTATATTGAAATGAATTAATATTTAATGTAATGCATAATGAATCTAGAACTTCTGTTGTCATCCAAGGTCTTCAAAGTTTATCTCAGGGTCACTGTCATTTAGGTGCCCTCAATGTAATGGCTTTGTGGTGACCTCCACCTTAAATTCAAAAACAAAACCTAAGCAAAATAGAGCTTCTTTTAACAGAAGTATTGTAATGTTTCTTGATCATCAATGATATGAAGAGGGGGGCAAAATGTACACTTTAAGATATAAGCTTAAAATCTGTCCAAACTGGAGCAAATCAGGGTACAGACATTTGCCCTCATTTACGAAAAGAGCGTACGACAGAAAAGTGGTTGTACCACCATTTATCAATTTGGACGTGAGCAGAGGTACGATCAGATCTCACGTGAGGTCTCAGCTCGTGTACTCAATTTTGAGGCAGCGTGAAGTCCCCATGTCTGAGTCATATAATTGTTATTAGACTGTTGTATTGATGCCTTGCATGGATAAAACTCTCTGGTGTTTGTTTGTTAAATAGTGTCAAACCAAAACATGTTAAGAGTCAATATAAAGTGCCTTTGGTGTCCTCATCAGAATCGCTCAGTCAGCGTGAAAATGGAGCAAAATAATGAAATTCTGAGGTTTTATTATAAATGGCCAAGCATTTACACACATATCAGTACAATGATAAGTCTCCTAAAATGTGTTTCCTTCATTTTATAAATTTTTTCATTGGAAGTATGTGATTTTGGCATGTCCCACACACTGCTCTGCTTACTACAGTGTCTGTAACTGAAACTTTTTAGGCTGTCAAACAAATCAAGTTGGTTCTGTTGCACCTGTTGGACGTCAGCGATTCAATATCTTCCTCTGAGGAATTCCTCTTATTTTGGAAAACTTACCTTAAAACATTGTATATGTCCTGCAAACAAAAAGCTATAAAAGCTTCAAGTCTACTTTTATTTTATAAACCTCCGTCGCTGCCCATGTCTGTACCTGCTTTAAATATTTGTATGAATCATGATTTCGCTCCTATCTGTTGTTATTTGTAACGGTACAATTTGCTAATAAAGGTGACTTTAAAAAGAAAAGAAGAAAAAAACTCTAATTTTGGCGGTAATGTGTCCTTCGTTGTCATAAACTCTCGGGGTGAGGCTGTATGTATTAGGGCGTGACATTTAAATGACGATTGTTTCCAGCTGCAAGGAAAGGTCATTCTTATGCTGTGATTGGCCTGATAGGAACGTTTCATGAATCACGCTTGAACTCTATCGTAAGATGATATATACGCCCGGATCTGCGCTAGTTCCTTTGCTTGATTGATAAATGAGGGCCATTAACTCTGTGAGTCCTATAACTGAAGAACTCATGGAAAATCTTTAGTTCTCCCCATTTAAACAATGGTTTGGCCCACAATAATAATACTTAAGGATAAACGTTTGATCAGCTGGTCAACCTGGCCCCCACCTCCTCCAAGAGTTCACTGTTAAAATTGTCAGTCAGATGAAATGCTGCATTGGCGAGGAGGAGGTCCCGCTACAGCATGATGACAGTTGAGTAGAAAGGCTCAGACAGGAGACGTCAAAAGCGGAGCGCAAGGGGCTCGAGCGGCTGCTGGCGCTGCTCAGATAGAAGGACAAGACAAAGCGAGCTCGTCAGATGACAAAGGAGGGAGGTTGTGATTTTAGTGATCCAGTCAAAATGACTGAGGGTGAACGTGGTGCGTGTTATGGCACAACAAGCTCCTTCTCAAAAATAGCAGAGGGTAGGGCATTCCCAAAATCTTTCACGTAGGGTAAATTCAGACATATTGGGACAGTTTTTGTTATTCTACCTTGTCATCACATTCTTGTCATCACTTGAAATGAAACTATTTTATATACTTCAAATATATTATTGGATTATTATTTTGATGCATTTATGTAGCATGTTTAATTAAAACATATGTCAGATCACTTTAAATATATCATGTTTTCATGTTAAAATTTGACCTAAAAAGTATCTAGGCTGTCAGATAAATGTTGTGGAGTAAAAGGTACATTAATTGCCTCAAATATAGTGGAGTACAAAGTTACATAAAATGGAAATATTCAAAATAAAGTATAACTATATAAATATACTATATATAACTACCTCAAAATTGGTTAAATAAATTCAAACCTAGTTAAATTCCACCACTGAATACATGACAGCATGTTTGGTGATTAAACACACAGTGCTTTTTCAACCTAAATGACATTTAAGTTTAGTTTTATTATTGTAAATTATGCAAATTAGATTCCAATGTGTCATGGAGCATATATTTTAGACACGCCCAGAAAATCCTGGACACAAAGTTGGTGAAAAACTGTTTCATGCCCTAACTCCTAAATCAAGTCATAGGCCTACACAGTTTTCAAGTTTTTAACATGTATTCAGCTATTATGTTGCATCTTCTTCAACATATTTTCGAACAAATCTCATTTTACTTTACCCAGAACTTCAGCAAACGTTATGAGTAAATGTAAAAACGTTATTCATCGTCGGTAAAGATACTTATATATTGTTGGGGGGCGGAGTTATGATAAGGAAGCTCCAGTGCGTCATTGAGACTCACCCAAAAAATCCTTAACACAGAAATCGAGAAAAACTGTTTAATGTTAATGTTAAATGTTAAATTCAGGCTACCTAGGTGATGATTAGTTTGTCCTTTTTTCAGGTCACTGCTCGTTCAGTCCACAGCAGCTAATAACAGTGAGCAATCAGACAGCAGCTTAAGTTTATAGCCTGTTTGCTCCTTAACACCAGCAAAACAAAGGTGATAATTGTAGACTTCAGGAGAGAAAGAAGAAACACGTGCACGTACTTGTCTGCTTATTTATTATTTATTATGTCGAATGTCCATACCACCTTAATAAGCTATCAACCTGTAAAATATGTCCATAATCTGTAAAATATTCTGTATATCTATATATTAGCATTTATTCATATGTCTATTAATGTAGTATATTCACTGCACCTTATCGGTATCTGTATATAACATCTGTACAATATATTTATGTTTATAAAGCTCATGCTAGTCATTTTTGTTTCTATATCTATAATATTCTTGCTTCTGGTGAAATGCAAACCTCATTTCATTACCCGAAACTTGTTTTTGAGTAATGACAATAAAGTTGAATCTCATCTCATCTATTCACAGTGGATGAGAGTGATACATAAACAGGCCCCATTGCTTCAGTGTTTGAGGTCTGAAATAAGTAATATGCTTGGGTCAAATAATATTTTAATGTTAGCTTGGCTGACCAACAACACTGCACAAGTTTCAGTTCTGGTTCGTATTTGTCTCTCTCTCTCTCTCTCTCTCTCTCTGTGTGTGTGTGTGTGTGTGTGTGTCTGCGTGTGCACTTCAGGTGGGTTTTTGTCAATGAGAAGGCCTACCAGGTGAGAGACACAGCTGTTGAATCCTCGGTGATGACCAAGGTCAAAGGTTTTGGAATCTACAATGACAAGGTCATGGATGTTGCCGACTACGTCACTCCTACACAGGTATGGACAGATAGATGTGTCGATGGATAGATGGATAATTGACAATAGGACAGAGTGATGGTGATGTGCTATAAATGTGCTTTCCACAGGGAGCTTCAGTCTTCTGCATCATCACCAAAATGATCTCTACAGAGAACCAAGTCCAGGGATACTGTCCTGAGGTCAGTTAGTGTCACTACCATTAATGCAATAAAACTTTAGGCTAGTTACATAACCTCGGTTCTCTGAGTAACATGAGTGAGTGTCTTACTATGGGGAATGCCTCCTGTGTGACCACGTCAGAAGCTTAATAACATTGTGCCAGCCCTCAATGGCTGGCAAGGGTGACGTCTATGTCTGGAGGGGATGGGACCCTCTTCCTATATAATAGGCTGACATAGCGCCAGTCATCATTCAAACAAGCTCACCTCTTCCTCGCTTCCATAGCAAGGAGGCTGGTCTGGGTAGACACTCATTCATGCTAATTCAATCATAGCATTCATTTTAACGTCTCACTATGGGGAAAATACTGACTCCCGTATTGCCAGACAAGCCTGATATGAAGACAACTGTCTCCAGTAGCCCTTACCCTAAGGGGAGCTATGCCCTAAAAAGAAACCAAACTGAGGATTGAATGTGCAAGGGTTGGAGCAGTAACATCCAACCTATATAATCTAGCAAAGGTGTGAGGTGAAGCCCAGCATGCTGCTGCACACACCTCCTGCATAGAGACTCCTTTAAAGAGAACCCATGAAGTCTCTATACCTCTGGTGGGGTTTGCCTGTAAGGCCGGAGGAGGCTGAAGGCCCTTGCTAGCGTAAGCAAGGGCGATAGCCCCCATGATCTAGTGAGAGAGACGTTGTTTGGACACTGGCTTTCCCATGTGAGGGTTCGCCCAAGACACAAACAGCTGGTTGCCTTTCCTGAAACTTTGGACCGGTCCAAATAAATACAAAGTGCATGGGCGGGGCATAGAGTATGTAAACACTTGTCAGTGGTATTTATGCCCATAAACTAGTGACTAGTGACTACGTGTGTGCACAGCAATGCAGCACTCATGCTCCTGATTGTTGTATGCTTTGTGTTGTAGTCTTGCTACATTGACATTGTCATTAGACAAAGCTTCAGTGGGTCTCCAAACAGAAGACCATTCACTCCCTACCTTCCCTAGAATCCAATCATCTTGGGTCAACCCAGGTCACCTTGCAATAAGGTTGGCAATCACCATATCTGAGTTGCAAACAATTTGTTTATTGATTGAATGGAAATCCTTGATGAACATAAAAATATTCACAGTCAGAAGAGACGCATAGACAAACATGAGTCCCTTCAATGCTCTTTAATTAACTTAAACAGGGCTTGTCTGCCAAAGGTTTATAAGTGCTCACTGACAGCTACCTGCTACTGCTTTAAATTACGCTGACAAGCCAGCGGTGACAGAACCAAAACAGTAAAGTTGTTGCCTAAAACCAAACCAAGATGCCAAAATCTCTATAGGCCTGAGAGGAACTGCATAGTTGGGTGATGATGCTTTCCTACTTTGAGTGACCCCTGGTACATTCCACTCCATAATTGATTGCTCAAAAAACTTTCATTGTCTATTCACTTTTAATGTCTGTGTATGTGTATATATGTGATTGTGTCTTACTCAGAGTGAAAACAAGTATTGCACCCAGGACAGTAACTGCTCAAGACACCTCAACAAGCCAGGAAGTTCTGGTAAAATATTCTGTTTTTACTCTCATTATATCAGTATTTGATTTGATTACATCTAAAATTATTATTATATTTGCACTTACACATATGAAGTACTATGTTAGGTTGTTACAGTTTTCATAAAAGCTTTTATTTTCCTGCACAGGAATTCTGACAGGGAAATGTGCTCCTTTCAATGCCACAACCAAGATGTGTGAAATAAAAGGATGGTGTCCTGCCGAGATTGACACCATCAAGCCGTAAGACAATAATGTGCATGTGATAGAGTAGGGGTGCCCAATCCTGGTCCTTGAGGGCCACCATCCTGCATGTTTTAGCTGTCTCCCTCTTCCAACACACCTGATTCAAATGATCAGGATCGTTATCAGGCTTCTGCAGAGCTTGATGATGAGCTGATCATTTGAATCAGGTGTGTTGGAAAAGGGAGACAGCTAAAACTTGCAGGATAGTGGCCCTCGAGGACCAGGATTGGGCACCCCTGTGATAGAGCACTTTTCACAAGGATTTGTTATCACTCTTCTGTTATGTTATGATAACAAAACTGAGAGCAAACTAGTTTAGCCTGACATTAAATTATGTTCTGCAATTTAATTCAGACACTCACTATGGCTACATTCACACTGCAGGTCTTAATGCTCAATTCAGATTTTTAACCTGTCCCTTGGAAGAATTGCAACATTCAGTTAATAAACTAGAGGTAGTGTTGTGGGACATGAAATTATAAAGCCCAAAAGAACACATTGCATCGTCGAGACTCTATGAAATGGCGGCCACAATTGCATCACTCGTGGGCAGGAAACAGAGGAGGCTGAACTCTATTGGCAGCAATGAAGGGGGGCATCCCAGTGGCAGAGGAGGTGAGGGGGTTGTGTGCATACTCGACCCATGAAAGATGAGTAGACTGAGAAACTGGGTCTTTGACAGTCTCCAGGTCCTGTTTTACCTGCTCTGTTCCTACAGAAGGCCTTCCAGACCTCGGTGAAATACTGGGGACCCCGGCCTGACACGGTGTCCATTGGGATGCCACTTGGAAACTGCCTGGATCTTGGCGGGATTGGAATTAATTTGGCTTTTGTCAATGACAACACCTAAAAAAGCAATGGAAGACACATGAAACTCACATCTTTGGACTTAACGAAAAGTCTATTGTCCAGGAAGCGTTGGAGGACTAGACAGACGTATTGAACATGTTCTTCTTGATTGCAGGAGAAGAATAGGATGCTGTCAAGATATACACCATTTATCAGGGCTTGGAAGATGGCAGGGACATTAGTGAGGCTGAAAGGCATGACCAAATACTCGAAATGGCAGAGCAGGGTGTTAAACGCGGTCGTCCGCTCATCTCCCTCTCTGAGCCACACCAGGTCTCCTCGCCATCTGGAGCAAAGACTTTCCAATAGAGCAAACCCTCTTGCGTCACTATGCGATCCCACTGCTTCACCAGTGTTAGGGCATCTTTGGACATCCGACGCCACTCATCTGGAGGCCTCTTTCTGGTCCAAAACACCAAGAAGTCCTGTATGGTGGGATCACCTTCCTGTAAGAGACGAAGATCAGAGGGAGTATGACATGGAAAAGCAGAGATAGTATTTTGTGTTACTCTAGGTGCTGGATTTGGTACTTGCTGCAGGGACTTAGGCAGTCGAGTGCCAGGGGCCAGATGTTCAGCTGTACATAAGCCAGGTAAGTACTGTCGAGTAAGGGCATCTGCATTGCCATTACTTTTACCAGGTTTATACTTGAGGACATAATCAAAGTTAGCAAGCTCTGACACCCAGCGTTGTTCAACAGTACCCAACTTTGCTGTTGAGAGGTGGCTGAGAGGGTAATTATCTGTATAGACAACACATTTCTGCCCTAACAGGTACTCTCTAAACTTTTCAGTCATTGCCCACTTAAGGGCCAGAAACTCTAACTTCATAGAGCTGTAAGTGTTCATGTTGCGTTCTGATGGCTTTAGGCCTCGACTGGCATATGCTATAGGCCTTACCTTACCCTCTTGCTCTTGAGAAAGAACGGCTCCCAAGCCGCTGTGGCTCGCATCCACTTCCAGGATAAAGGGCAAGGTAAAATCAGCATATGCTAGCACTGGGGCTTCCACAAGATTGCGCTTCAGGCTTTCAAAACTTGCATCACACTTTTCTGTCCATGCCACCATCAAAGTCTGCTTTGATGGCTTGCAGGTCTTAGTACCTCTCAGTTCAGCAACCAGTCGGTGCAGGGGTGCTGCCAGCTTAGCAAAGCCATCCACGAATCGGCGATAGTAGCTGCAAAACCCAAGGAATGATTGCAGCTCTGTCACATTGGTTGGGCGCTTCCATTTAGACACTGCTTCAATTTTCCAGGGGTCAGTAGCCATGCCCTCTTTAGAGATTACATGATTCTGGTACTGTTGCCTGTTAACGGAGGGAGGAGCAGCAGAGGGAGCAGGAGGAACCGACGGCCTTACTCTCTCACCATTGCACTCTCTTGCAAGATGACCAAGTTTTTGACACCTGCGGCAGATGATTGACTGCTTACTCCTAGTGAAAGAGGGCGCTGGGGTGTTCTGGAGGGCAATAAGACTACTGCAAGTTGGTTTAACTATTCCTGCTGCCTTTTCAACATTTCCTTTAACTCATTCAATTCACATCTTGAATCTAGGCTACCTGACCCTGAGTTAGGACCTCCTACCAATGCAAACTGGAAACCTGCAGTTGACGGAACAGAGTTACTCCGGCCTCTGGCACCCCCTGGCATTCCCTCCCGCTCCCACCTTATAGCCTTGCTACAGACATCAAGCAAAGTGGCAGTGGGTTGACTTCGGATGAACTGCTTTAGTTCCCTACACACAAATTGATCACGCAACAAAACACAGGAATTTGGTAGGCCATTGGGAGCATTAGGCAAACAGGTGCAAACTATTGTGTCCCAGTGCACTTACCACTACAAACAGTGAAGGGAATCACCTAGAGTGCCTAGCCTCCACCAACGGCCGGCAACCACTTCACTAGAGGGGGGAAATAACAAAAGGATTAAACAGGAAAAAGCTAAAATACCAGTTGGTTCAATCTAAAAGTACCAGACAATCAATCAATTAATTGTACTTAAACAAATTAACAAAGCGGCAAAACAATACAAAGTAAAAGAAGAACACAAAACAGCAGCCAACATCAGGCCTGAAATACAGAAATAAACATATTACATAAAATGACTTGTTTATTACCACGTATTAAACATCCTGCGTTGACCTACTTACCACTTAACAGGCTTTGCTATTACCCTTACAAGGTGACAGCTACCAGGACTTCAAGTCAGAGGGAACCAGACACTATAGTACAGGAAATACAATTGTTTGTCCAAATATCTCAACATCTCAAGCATAGAGAACCAGGCACTATATTACAATTGGTTTGTCCAAATATCTCAACATCTCAGGCAATGAATGAACTAGTTTTGAAGACGTGGGAGTGGTAGGCTGTGTGAAGGGTTGTCTGATGTCCAGGCAGGTGATGGGCAAGCCAATCGAAAACAATCTACCAAGTCTACATACCAGGATATCTCTTGGAACTCCTTCTGAGGAAGTTTCATGAGGATTCAGTATCAGGATATCTAATCCGACCCTGGGAATTGCTTGTGGTGGATTTCATGGGCCAGTGCCCATAGAGTTCCAACAGTAATGTGTACCCTGTTGTATTTATGGACTACTAAAGCCACTGGGTTGAGCTTTACCTCGGACACAGAAGAGAGGGTGTCCGAGGCACTCACCAACAAAATCCTTTCCAGATGGAGAGACTACATCCTGCTAGTTCAGGAGCGCCAGTTTGTCTCTGCAGGCCTGAAAGAAACGTGTGATCCCTGGAACCTGGAACAGAAATGGAAAATGACAGACAGTTCTGCATATCATCCACAAACTAACCTGACAGAATGATCGGTACACTATGTATCCTGTTGCTGACAACCACAAATAGTGGTGTAATTACCTTCAATACTATTGTTTTGCCCTAAACTCTGCTGTGCACAAAACCACAGGTGTCCTACCTGCAGAACTAAATCTGGGCAGGGCCCTCAGAGGCCCCTTGGATAGGATGCTGTGGCTATGAAATCCTTCTGTGGCTTGTTAAAGGATCTGTATCATACTCATCCATGCAGAGCATAGTTTTGGTTTTATTTGTCAAGCTTTTGCGCTGTCTAGATTTTAATCTCAATCTCACTAGAGTGTGAGAGGAGAATAGTGCCCATTGGTCACAACTGAGCCTTGCCACTCCAAGATAATCCAAGAAAAAAATGTGTACTGGCTCTGTGAGGCTTGAGAGAAAAAGCATATTTCAAAAATAATGTTGTTTATTTAATTCTGTCTTTTCTCTCTTTCTATGTTTCTTCCTTCACCAGTACGCCAATGATGGAAGTGGAGAATTTTACCATTTTCATTAAGAATAGCATTCGGTTTCCAACCTTCAACTACACCAAGTATGACAAATCTGTATATAATTATTTCAAAACATGATGATGACACTTAAGTGAGGACACGTTGAAAGAATTATTTGTTTGTATTTGTGCAGAGGGAACTTTCTTCCAAACATCACTGACGATTACATCAAAGCATGTAACTTTGACATGGTCAACAACACCTACTGCCCCATCTTCCGAGTGGGAGACGTGGTTCGCTACGCACAGCAGAACTTCACTGAACTGGCGAACAAGGTATGGTCAAGAGAAGTTTTTTAACATTTTTACCTCTGCGAAGGAGTTTATATTTACCCCGGAGTCTGTCTGTCTGTCTGTCTGTCTGTCTGTTAGTTAGTTAGTTAGCAACATAACTCAAGAATTTATTGACGGCTTTGGATGAAATTTTCAGGAAATGTCCACAATGATACCAGGAACAAGTGATTATATTTTTTATTGCTGAGGCTGATTGGTGGAGGTCTGCGCTCTCCGAGTGCTTTTCTAGTTAAGTCTGATTAATGTCTTTACAAAACCAGGATAAGTCATGAACACAACTTAAAATACTATGGGGGTTCTCTGTTCCGTTTATTTATTTTATTTTTATGAACAGACATCATGAAAAAGAAAACAGTCTTCACACTGCCTCATAAAATCTCTTTCCAGTAAATGAAGAAATTATTACATTTAGGAGCTTCTTGCTGTTATAGACAAAGCAATGTACTCTTTATGAAATATATGAGGAATATAATACAAATTAGCATATTAGCCATTGCAATAATAATTTAATAATATAAATATAATAATAATGTTTATTTAAAATTAAATATTTCTAACTATTTCACCATTGGTCTACATTCTCCCATGCTTAACTGATAAAATCCTTTGTGACAGAATAATTACTCTTAACCTTAAGAGCTTAACAAATATACAGTTTGAGAACTGTAAATTAATGTAATAATTTGATACTCAAAACCTACTTGGCTCATACCTACAATCTAGCAGGTGAACCATCCATTCAAGGATTTGAATGTAAACAAAAGGAAAAACCCCTCTTCTTTTTCTTCTCTTCCTGTCTGCATTTATTCATCCATGACTGAGGCTCACATAGGGGAGCTGTCCCATGTCTGGGCAAGTGCATAGGTGAATTAGTACATGACCTGATATCAATATATTATAATATCATATCATATCAATAATATCAATACTGGCAATAGAACAGGAACTCGACCTTACTAATGTTTATTGAGGCCAAAAAGGCAGAAAGAAGACCATCACACCAGAAAGGCTAGTGTTTTCTCAAAGTGTTTTTCAGCATCCTGTGCTAGCTAGCTGATTGTTTTCTCATTTGTGATGCAATAAACCACAAATTAATCCAATTGAGCACCCCATATCAGTATTTTCCAAGCTTCTGCAATCTTGCACTTGGGAGCCATGTGGGCACGCTTTCTATGTTAACGCAGCCATCAAGGGTTTAGTTCCAGTTCGCCGTCACTCTGCCTGTAGAGGAAATATAGTACTTACTGTTGTTTATTTGGTTGTCATAACTTTGTCAGTGATTGACATCCTGACACTGTCCCAGTTGCTTATTTTCAAAGTGGGGAGAGTTCAGTGGAGTCATAATTTCACATTTCATAACAATTTTTATAAAATTCTGAAGCAGCTGCGGCATATAATGGAAACCTTTATGACAGGACAAGTGAACTCTATCAGCTATTATATGGACTATGTATTTGTGCTCTCAGGATACACATTAAGTAAAATCAGAGCAATGTAGGGACCACAATACCCCAAGTCTCCTAACCTCACAATAACAATTGACAACTCCACAGTTCATCACTCCCCCAAAGTAAAGAGCCTGGGTGTCACCCTCAACAGTACTTTATCCTTTGAAGCTCACATCAATGACATCATCATCATTCATTTTAGCAAGGCAAGGCAAGTTTATTTATAGAGCACAATTCATACACAAGGCAATTCAAAGTGCTTTACAATGACAAAAAAACAAGCAGATTAAAAATCATTCCATAAAAACAAAAATAATCATTAAAATCATTGAATAATTAAATTTAAAATTTAAAGTA
>CAFUXE010000003.1:622127-638517 GCA_903364295.1 Serranus cabrilla | reverse complement strand
ACCAAAGTAACTGAAGCAGATGCCAGACAACTCAAGTTTTTAAGTAGTAGTTGTAGACAGAAGGGAGACCACAACATCTTAGTGCATCATGGAATCCTTCTGGACTGAATCTGATTGGTTGTGGGTTCATATACCAACAAGACAATAACCCCAAGCAGACTGCATAGCTGTGCAGATACTTTTTTACCCAGAAAAGGAATCTGGAGTACTGAAAGTGATGAGCTGACTAGTAAAACTCCAGAAATGAATCCTAATGAACAGATTTTGGATTTAGTAGATTCAAAGATTGATTGCACCAAAGTTTCATCTAAAGAAAGTCTGTGGGAACAGCTAGAAACTCTTTGAACTCAGTAACAAAATAAACTGTGGAAAAGTGCAGAAAAACAAAGCCAGCAAGAATACAAGCTGTCATCAAGGCCAAAGGAGGCCATTCAAAATATTACTTTTTTAGTTATTATGTGTGATAAAACAACGTCTATGTGCCTCTCTTGTTTTGGAAATTCTGTCAGGGAGGGGTGATTGGAATAAAGATTGGATGGATATGTGATCTGGACAAGTCGGACGACCAGTGTAACCCCTCATACTCATTCACCCGGCTGGATGCCATGTCACAGAAGAATGCTGTCTCACCGGGCTACAATTTCAGGTATTAGCTACACGGTTGCGATTGGTATGTTTCATCTAAAGAAGTTAAGAGACCTCAATAAGTACTAGACCGATTAAATTCATTCATTTCATTACAGATATTTATGGGATTTTAGGGATGATTTCTATGTATTTTCGTGACATAATTACTATTCCTCTAGCAACAACTGGAGCAAAACCTTTACTTCTATCCAAAAAATGAAAATGTGTACAGGTGAATTGCCATTGACTTTGCATTGCATTTGAGGATGAACCCTGACCATGTTTGCTAACCTTTGAGCTTTCCTCTAGCACAAAAATAACTTGGACACATGATATCAACAGCATGTAGCCATATGCCACTGCATCATATCCAGTAAATCAGTTATTGATCATTTCAGCTGGTCCAGATTTTTTTTTTAAAGGACAATATCAGACCTTTACACCTGTATTCCAACATCAGCAATATCTGCTACCTTTTCACATGTTTTGGGCTGTGGTGTGAAACTGTTAAACCATTTAGTTCAAAAGGCTTTAATCACACCAACCTATTATTTGTGTTCATATTTTGTAAGCATTAAGGATCAGAACATTAGGCTACATTCAGACTGCAGGTCTTAATGGTCAATACTGATATACTGATCAATACTGATCTTTTTGTGCAGGTTTGCCAAATACTATAAGATGGAGAATGGGACAGAATACCGCACACTGGTCAAAGCATATGCTATTAGGTTTGATGTTCTGGTCAATGGAAATGTGAGTATATATCTTAATGTGTCAATGACTGTGTACTTGCAAAACATGATCCATTAAGAATAATGACAGAGATAAGGAACTGTATGTAGTCATTTTGTTGGATCAACATGGAAGCTTCTTATTCCTCTTCATAAAATAATAAAATATTCTCCATCTGACACATTGCATACATTTTTATGGACAATACTCCAACAATCTATTAATCATCTTGGGTATCACAAATACCTTTACATATAATTACTAAAGCAGAATAGCAGAATAATGAATAAACCACATCAAAATGTGTCACGCCGGGTATTGACAGGAGGACCCAAACACGACCCAGAGACAGGAATATTCCAATGAGCTGTTGCAGTAGTCCAAGATCCTTGGGAGAAAGCCTGAAGCCAAAGGGACGGAACAGGAACAGACAGGAGGCAGACCACCAGACAGGCGGGATAGCACTGGCTTTCAGGACAGACAAGCAATGGCACCGACTAGGGACAGGCAGAGAGTGATTAGCGATGCAGGCAGGGTCATACACAGGAGAGCAGGAGATCAGGCTGAAGCACATGAGGGATAGGCAAAAGACAATGTACTGTGCAGGCAGGGTTGAATAACGATGAGATAGTCCAAACAGGCAAAGGTACCGACAGGGAAAAGGCAGGCTCAGGAAACGGCTCGGGAAGTAGTTCAGACGGGCAGGCAGTCAGGAAACTCTGGTAAGTTACTCACAGGGGAAGATAACGAACTGGCACAGAACAAGGTGAGCACACAGTATTTATACACACGGAGGAAGGGATAACAAGACACAGGTGAAACACATTAGGGTGGAGAAAGGTAATCACACGAGCGGGAGGGAATAGGAAGTAGAGACACCATACATGAAACAGGAGGAAGGGTGACAAAATAAAAGAGGAAGTGACAGAACAAACACAAAAACACTACTGCCTGGGAGCCGTAGTGACAAAATGAAATCTTCACAACAGTGTGGCAATGCTGTTTGTGGGATTTAACACCAAAAGGGTTATTATTTTAACATTTTATTTTTACAGTTTATGTTTTGAACACAATTTCAGGGTGACTATGAACAATGCAATTAGATTATGCAATTAGAGTATAAGATGCATCAGAATTTTCAAATAAAGCCAGGACTCTTTGAATGGGAAGTTCTCTTAATAAAGAAAACTCTTTTCCACATCAACCACTCAATTAATCATAAGTTAAACAATGGGAGCTGAGGAGAGAGTGAATTAAATGTTTAAAATAATTAATTTCTTTGACCATTACATATAAAGTGCTCATGATAACCAGAAGACAAAAACCTGCTGAGATAAATAAATATTTTTTTCTTTCAAAGGCAGGGAAGTTCAACCTGATCCCTACACTCATCAACATGGTGGCAGCCTTCACATCAGTGGGAGTGGTGAGTTTTACTTGTGTACCTGTCACAACCAGTGTAAAAGCACAGTATATACCAGTCGTTTTGTTGTTTTTTCCTCAACTGACATTTGGAACCAAACTTTCCCCTTTATCTCAGATTTTCTGTATTTTTAAAGTAAATTCTACTTTACTTGTACTTAAATACATTGTATAATGTGATAGTAATAATGTGATTTGACTTGAGCTACAGTGTGGCTCAGTTGGTAGAGAGGTCCCCCAATGATCAGAAGGTTGGAGTTTGAGCCCTGACCATGGGAGTCTACATGTTGAAGTATCCTGGGGCACTGAACCCCAAATTGCTCCCGATGAGAATGAGCACCTTATGTAGTATAAAGCGCTTTGAGCGGTCACAAAGACTAGAAAAGTGCTATATAAGTGCAGTCCATTTACTTTCAATTGAGTTGAGCCGTGAGCTATGAGATAATTTTGTGCTGCTGTTGGAATAATCTTTTTATCTTCTAAAGTTTCATCTCTACTTGCAGATTAAGGTTTTCATCATTACCATTAACGTGATCATTATTATTATTATCTAGGGTACGGTGCTATGTGACATCATACTGCTGAATTTCCTAAAAGGAGCAGAGCAGTACAAGGCCAAGAAATTTGAAGAGGTAAAATATCCTATTCTTCACAATTGATCACAAGGTACTCTACCCCTTTCATCTGACAGCAGCAGTGTTTATTCATGTCATGAATAAACACTGCTGCTTCTCAGTACCATCTCAACTTCCTAGTGTCTTGTTACCAAGTTGCTGGGTCAAAGTGGAGGGAGAAAATGTTGGATTACTAACTAGTGCTGCTCTCTGAATTGGTGCAAAGACAGCGCACTCTGCCCTGCCTGGGTTGCAAGATGTAGATAAATATATTTATTCAGTGCCTTTTCATGCTTTTTTACTGAGCATCAACTTGCATCAACAAACTGTTTATGGGCCTATTGTTGAAAGAAATGCTTAAAAATAAATACTTCAGGTCACACTTACAACCATAAGATGCAGCTAAATGCAAGCCTGCATGGACTTGGTCCCCTTGCGGCAGCTCTAGACAATGCTTTTTTATTCCACCAGATTTTATCACAGTGACTGCTTTTGACAGAGCCATGGCATTTTTCTACAGAGCAGATAAAGTTAAAATAAAAATAAATTAAGATAGAGTAGGAACTGTGTGAAATACAGATACAAAATAATTTCAAAACACAGCCACAAATCTTTGATCTGTGCTGTTCATAACCTGACTTTTAACAGTATTAACTCTGTTCAATGCAATGCAGATTATATGTCATGAGTAGTCATCTTATTTAAATTAGAACTATTTGTCAGACAACCTGTTCCTCCTCAGAATCAGAACAACACTGCCCAGGCTGAAAGGCCTCATAATGGACGCACTGCATATGTCCCTCTGTTGAATTAAATATATTTTATAGGGTAATATTAGCCTGGCTCCGCCCTCCTATGTACTTCCCCTCAATTCGATTTCATTTCAGTACTAGGTCGGCCCTGCTGTGTCTTATGAAGCTCGATTATTCCATGAAGTTTGTCCTGGGCGTGGTCCTGAGTTTGTCCTCCAATCAGTGAACAGGAGGCGTGGCTGAGAACAATGATGTACCTGGTCCAGCGCAAGCTTCAGTGGTAGTCAATCGAATACCAGGAAGCAGCTGAGAGACCATGGGTGCTAACGAAGCTATTCGATCTGTTGTGGTAACATTGCCGAATATTGATAGATTAAAGCCGGAGCAGGAACGCACTCTACTTAGTTTTGTTGGTGGTCAGGATGTTGTAGCGCTTCTATGCTCCCTGCATCTGCTGTTTGTTTACCAGCAGGCAGGACCCCGGCGCATGTAATACGTCACGACCAAACGTTAGCGATTGGTTAAGGCAGATCTGGAGTGGCACTGCGGCAGAGCCAATAGATTTTAAACTTCAACAGCACCCGCCTTCAAGTGAGAGAGCAATATTCTCTATGGCAGTTCTAGACCTTCTGTACAAATGAAATGAAATACGAAGGTCTAGTTAGGACTAGGCTAGGTTAATATGTTACTTTGTAATGCTTTAAACCGAATACTGGTACTTATACACTTAAGAACATGTCTCCCTCTGTCTCTCGTTACTTCTCTATGCTGCAGGTGTCCGACAGCCCACTGGATTCCCAAATCAATGGGTTGTACCGCTCCCAGCTGTCACTCAGACATAATGAGACTATCATGAGGTCCAGTGACTCAGGGGCATTTTCCATTGATTATTACAACTAAATGGACAGGAGCAGTGGCCAACTGTGAGAGAGCAATGGACTAAAGAAGACAAATGTGGTTTGGAATTGTCTAAAAATGTTCATGATTAAAATATTACAAATTTTACTAATTCGGGGCATTCACTACATTCAAGGCCCTTGTTATAAAATACAGTACCACAGTACTAAAATAGCACCACTATGTTTATATCAATGTAAAAATAAAACATCTGTAAAACAAAAAATTTGTGACAGATGCAGCCATTCCTGAATTTCACTGCTGTGTGGTGGAGCCTTGACCAATAAGTGCCTGGTTCCAGCTGGGACGTCCCTGGATGCTTGGCTGAAATGGGATCCCCCACAAGGACCTAGCGAACACGGGACTGACTTGTAATGCTGCTAAGCGCCATGTGTGGAAACAAGTTGCAATGGTTTATCTATTCCCCAGGTGGAGCAGTGATTATAAACGCTGGAGTGACTTACCGAGCTTGAATGAGGTCAGCTTTTCACATAAACCAAGAAGTGAGATGACTAAAGGAGACATTCCTCTGCCCATAAAGCAGTTGAATTGATTTGATTTGGCTGTTCCATCCATTAAAGCTCTATTGGTGCACACGCATTACACAACGTTTATAAAGTTACGTTCTCACAAAATGAATACATTATGAGGGGGTCCGGGGACTTGTTGAATGTAACATGCTGACGGTCTATAAAACATTCTCTTTCGGATTTCCAGTATGGGCAGCGCCATGTAAAGAAGTTGTTTTGTTGGGCTCGTCACGGGACTACCAAGTTCATATTATATCTCGTTTTAAACCATTCACTACGACCCTATACTAGTTAGGTCGACAAGATTGTCAATGTGGAGAGGGAAATGCCAAAAAATCGCCAAGGAAGAGTCGGAGTCAGAGGCTAATGCTAACGCTAGCGCTAGGGCAGAAGATGATGTGACCGACGATAACTAAAAGGCAGTGCTGCTAGCCATCAAGTCTTTAAGGCAAGATTTGATGGCGAAAATCGAAGAAAAGGCGATAGCCCAGTCGGGAGAACTCTGGAGCCCGATTGGCCAGATTCAGACTGAACTACGATGTTTAGTGGAACAAGTTAATAAACGAATTGAGGCGGTCGAGAGCCAAGTGTCCAAGCTGGAGGCTGGGGTTAGCGGTCGCTCTGACTGGTTTGCCTCTATGGAAGCAGATGTCGCTGTTATGAAAAAAAGAACTGACCACACTGAGAGACCGCTGAGAGGATTTGGAAGTGAGATTGCGGCGATGTAATATACGCATAGCGGGAGTGAAGGAAGGCCGTGAGCATGGGAAACATCCATCTCAGTTTGTGACTAACCTGCTTAAAGAATCTCTGAATCTCGAGACAAGGACAATACAAGGATATTACATCACAGACAAACTCGACTGGACACTTCACACCACCTCCCTGGTGAAGAAAGCCCAGCAACGCCTGCACTTCCTGCGACGGATGAGAAGGGCATTTCTCCCCCCTCCCATCCACTCCACCTTCTACAGAGGGACCGTCGAGAGCCTGCTGACCAGCAGCATCTCCGTCTGGTCTGGGAGCTGCAAGGCCTCAGACTGGAAGTCTCTACAGAGAGTGGTGAGGACAGTGGAGAAGATCATCAGGACTCCACTCCCCCCCATCCAAGACATTGCACACAGGCGCTGCTTAGCCAGAGCTCACCAGATCCTCAGTGACTCCACCCACCCACACCATGGACTGTTCTCCCTGCTGGCGTCTGGAAGGAGGTTCCTGAGCATCCGCTGCAAAACAACCAGATTCAGTAACAGCTACTTTCCTCTGGCCATCAGACTGCTAAATGCCAAATGGAAGTCTAAGTCTAAGTCTCTATCCCTTGAGCCCTCTAATATTGCCATCGAACCCTTGGCCATAATGTCACGGGAGACTACTAATCTGGTAGGAGTGCAAAGGGTGGGACATTTGCATAAATTATCACTTTATGCGGACAACCATATCCTTTTTCTTTCAGACCCTTGTACTACCATTCCAATTGCTCTTGAGCTCATCACCAAGTTCAGGCAGATTTCAGGATGTAAGTTAAATTGAACTAAAAGCGTTTTATTCCCCATGAATGACAAAGCACGCCAGATTTCATTCCAGGCCTTTCCTTTTTGTGTTTGTAAGGATAGCTTTACTTACTTGGGACTTTGTGTCACTTACAAGTACAAGGATCTTTTAGACAGCAATTTCCAAACAGTGTTTAACAAGGCCAAACAGGACATGGCGAGATAGTCAACCCTCCCATTGTCACTTGCTGGAATGATCAACTTGGTAAAGATGACCATCATCATCTACTTTTATTTGGAATAAAAAAGTACCCAGAATACAGAAAGAATATTTGGAAAGACAAAAAGGAGATGGCAGGCTTTCTCTAACAAATTTTCTGTTTTATTGTTGGGCAGCCAATATCCACAAATTGGTGTTCTGGGTCTCTGATGTATCAGATTATGACTCTCCGGTCTGGTGCCGAACTGAACAGTATTCGATTAATTCTGTTTCGATTCGCTCTTTAATTTGTTCCCCACTACCCCTGAGTAAACGTTGTTGGACGAATAAGCCGATAATTTCTGGCTGCCTGAAGATATGGTCCCAATTTAGGATTTATTAATTTATTTATTTATTAATTTGAAGACTCATTTGCATAAGCAAGTGTCTGTCAGGACTGATGTTAGCTGATGATAGCCAGATACAATCTGTTCTCTAAAAACCCAGCTGCTAGCTTGATAATGACTGAGATCAATCAACCCAAATTATAGGATATAAGGTTGGAATTGTAATGTTACATTTCTGCAATCCATGGATACATTGAAATGGAAAATGGACTGCATTTGTATAACACCTTTCTAGTCATAGCGACAACTCAATACATTTTTACACGACAGATAAACATTCACTACACATTTTTTACGCTTTGCCACCTGCTTATCAGGAAGGTAACATTGGCACATACTCATACTCTTCAAGCATGCATGTATATCCATCAGGAGCAATTTGGTGTTCAGGTAGCTTACTCAAGGTTACTTCAATGTGTAGACTACCATGGCCAGGATCAAACCACAGGCCTTATGATTTGTGGGTGAAAAGACAATTTCAGTAAAATATATATTCTTGAATTATAATTGTTGATGATGATCATGAATGTGTTCATCACTACAGTGTTTTGCCTCGAAAAGGTGGAGCTCAGTTTAAAGTACACTGCCACTGAGCAGTATACTTATACACTGCTTAGTGGCTTATCTTATAATATTGTAGGGGGCGACACAGCCTGGAAGTCAGCTGGATGGCAGACAAAAGGCCTTTGGCTGGAAGGGGAAATTCCAGGTGGCTGCATCTTCACAGACAATGTCAAAAAAACATTTTTAAAAAATCAAATAAATGATATACAAATCCATAAGTGTCTTCGCATGTTGAAACTCTTGGCATGTGACATTGACTCAGGGTTAGGGTTCTGAGTTGTGAGAAGAAAACATTTTTATGTTTGAAAAAGGATTTCAACCCCAAAAATATTTCATGTTTGAGCTCTCTTTGCTTGTTTTGGAGCCTTGCATTGAAACTTCTGTATTGCAACATAAATATTTGTCATGAATTGGTTCACTTGCTTGAAACTCTTTAATGGCTCTTGTTCCTATTCTGATAGATCAGATAGAGTTTTGGTTCCAAAGAAGTTTTTTAAACTTATTCTGCTAATTACACTTCTGCTGTATTCGAAACATGAGAAAGCTCAAATTCTTGCACAATGAAAATGTTGAAGGTAGAAATTGTCCTGCCCCAACAGCTGTGGTCAAGTGTCTATGGGCACAGCTACAGCACAAGAAGTCAGGCTGCCAATTGCTTGCTACTAATTTGTCTCATTGGTCAACTGCAGCACCGCAACAAGATCATTTTCCTCATAATGTTGCGATTGCTGTTGCAGAACAGGCCTGTAAGGACCCAAAAAGAATTGGAACCTTTATAAAAAAATATCTTAACAACTATTGGCTGGATTTCAATAAAATTTGATAGATACCTTGATGTTACCCTAAAATGTTAATTGGGGGGGGTGTGGTGGTGCACCCCCCTGAGGCGCTGGCCTCGTTAGCGGGCGGCCCTGGGTTCAAGTCCGGCTCGGCGCCCTTTCCCGCATGTCTTCCCCTCTGTCTCCCCCTTCACTCTCTGCACTCACACTATCTAATAAAGCATAGAAATGCCAAAAAAAATATCTTAAAAAAAAAAAAAAGGGTTAATTCTTTCCAACATCAGGTCTATATTTCAATTTGACCAATACTTTGTTTAATGACTTAATACTTGCACATTTCTTTACATTCTCATCAAAACAACAGAGAGACAATTCACTGTGGTCCAACAAACATGCAACACAAAGTGTATTTTAAATATATGTATATGCATTGTCCTCTAAAAAAGTTATCAAATACCATATCTCAGAGTCTTGACTTTCTGTGATTATTACTCTTACCATATGAAACAAAACGTGTGAGGGAAATTCTAAAATACTGAGAATTGCTAGCTCAAAAGTACAGACTTGATGTCATGAAGTATATTTTAAAAAGTGACTCTCACCTGATATTTTCACATAACACATCATCAAATCAATACATTTATTACTGAAACTAATAATAAATTCCCACATAATCGGCCAGATGTAATCTTCCTTCTTTTTGTTATATACCACCCTCTGTCTGCCACTGATGTCTTGAGTATACACAAGGAATGTGAGGAGAGATAATCTTCTGATAGGACATTTTAACATTCCTCTTGTCAAGTTTAAACCTTGCTAGTTAGAGGTCCTGCAGTAACTAATTCCTCAAAAACTCAGATTGACTTGGTTTCTGTAATAAACCAATAATAAATAATAGAATGATTTATACCCTTGATTTGATGATTGGTCTGTTTAATCAGAACTTGACACATATGTTAAGAAATGGTTTTGTTTTTGCTACTCCCAAACAGTCTAAACAGTTTAGAATCCCAAAAAATTAACTGGAAAATCTGGAAAAATAGACTCAAACAAATCATTGTTTTTTTTCTGGGGTTGATGCAGGCAGACAGTGGTATATGACTAACCACAATTAAGAACACAATAGATGTTTGTTTGTTTTTTTAGAAAAGCAAAGCATTGACTCCACCACTACTGTCCAAGTCATCATCTACACCACCTCCCCTGCATTTGTGGGCAACCTGGCCTCCACCCTGGAGGAATTGGACCCAGCTGTGGCTAATGATGTCAAACCATTCTTGACAAGACTCCACAATCGAGATATGTCAGCCCTATTCAAAGTCCCTTCCTCACCTGGGCAATGCAACATTTTGGCATCAAAGGTAACCAACAAACATAAATGTGTATGTGCTTGCATATGACAAATGCACGTTAACCATACTACAGCAATGAGTTAGAAAGTTATTAACTGTTGTTAAAACTACACTGATTGCTGACTGAAACGGATGACATGCTCAACTTCAAATGTGGGCCTTCCCTCCAAGGTGCGGCAAAGTCAGAAAGATGGGGTCATGAAAAATATCTGGCCAGCTGAATAGAGGCCAGAGAGCACAGAGCCCTTTTTAAATTTGTTGTGCAAGAAAATCAAAGCAAGCTTAAAGAAGAAAAGCATTTTTTTTTTCAAAATTACAGTTTTCAATTTAACAGTTCAGTAAATTCATTTTTTTCAGTGTTGGTTGTGTTTAATAATGTTTCTATGAATAAATGTAATAAAAGTACCTAGGGTATCTGTGCAGGCAATTAATTCAATCATCAGAGATTACTGTCCTCTTGTGGCGACAGCATTTGATTCATGTTACTCTGACATATTCTGGTATCTTATGATAATGATGTTCCAAAAATAACTATGTGTACAGAACTGAAGTCCCAACACTGGCTCCTGAGTGTCACTAGATGGTGCAAAGAGTCAACAAATGAATTCCAGCTGCTCCTTTATTTGAAAAATATACTCATCTGAAAGTTAAATACTATAATTTTTAGTCCACTTCAATGAGGCTTCAGGTTTAGTTACAGGCTACTTTGCAAATTTAGACTATTAATTTTTAAAAATCAAGGAATTATCATATAGTATTCTGGATTAAAGAGCCCAGTGATGTGAGAGGGGATCAGATGAACCAATAGAGTAGCATAAAACAGAGTCATACATAAGAGTATTCATTGCAAACAAATGGCAGCACATCTGTTTGTCTGTGTCATGTCGTAAATGTTTGTAAATTTTATTTAATAAAATTTTAACGCCGTCACTCCTGGAAACTATATTTGCGTTGTGCAATTTCTGTCTATAATGATTCTTCAGGACTACAGCTTGAACTCAGTGATCATTTTAACATGCTAATTATTTTAACAGCTGTTTTTTGTTCCTCAAATAAGAGAAGATGCCTTGTTTTTCTGTTGTTGATACCAGGTAATTTGTAGCCAAATCCTGGTCCAAATAAATGTATCCAGATTGACAGGCTGGGTGACTTTAAAACCAGGTCTGGTTTGGGCTTTATTCACTTGAATGTACGCAGAATGTGCGCAGTCTCCTATTGAGATTCTATTCGTAGAATTTTAAAAATATACATTTAAAATGTATACACTAATTAAATATTTAAAACATTGACTCACAAGAACGTGGAAATATAATAAAACAATTTAAAGCAGTCACGCATGAAAAAGCAAAGCAAAGTTAGCTATAGATCAATCTGAACATAAGGTTAAGTGGTCCCCAAACCATAACTTAAGACAGGACATAAGGTCCTGGAGCCACTGAGAGTATCTGGGTAAGGACACCTCCTTCCATCTTAGTAAGATAGCCCTTCAAGGCAGGGACAGAGCCAGAACATAAGTCTGAAGGACTTTTCTGTGTGATTCCTAAAAAGTTGTATCCTGTAGGGATGGAGGAAATAAATAGCTGCAAGCTGTGACGCTCAAATGAGAGGGTAGCTGAACTTCTCCTGAACTGATCTCAAAGAGCTGCCCACAACCACACCGCCCACTGAACTGGGGTGAAGAGGGAGTGCCGCCCCAAGTAATGCACAGAGGGATGTTTGGTGGGAATAGTTGACTTCCATGGAGATCCATGCTGGTGGACAAACATTAAAGGGAAGTGTGTCCAAATGGCGAGGTTCCTAACATTTGCTGCCCAGTAGTAAAAACAGAAAGTGGGGAGTGCCATACATATATTTTTAGGCGTACCCACAAAGACCAAAAAGCAAAGTCTAGTTGCTTTTAAGCTTTCCAAATGTATGCAGATATAACAACAACTAACAAATTTTAAGAAATTATTTGGGTACGAAAAAAGGGAGGCTTTGGAAAAGATATAGGCATTTGGGTACACGCCCGATAAAGGATTTAGACAAGAGGACCACTTTGTTAAGTCTTGTTATATTTGATTAGGGCAATTAAGACTATATTTTCTTGTGATGGATATCCAGAGGTTATTAAAGCATCTTTCTATGTTAAGTGGTATTTCTGAATTCTAATGCGACTTTGTTTATTGGGAGTAATTCACTCTTGTGTAGATCTAATTTGTACTGAGAAATTTGGCTGAATTGATTGAGCAGGGAGACATTTTGGTCAGAAAAATATAGCAGATGGTCATAAGCATAAAGCGATACCCTTCGTTCAATCCTGCCCCTCTAGATGCCTGAGAGGTGGTGGATTCTGCAGAGAGCAATAGCCAGCGGTTTAACAGCTAAATCAAAAAGCAGAGGGCTTAATGGACCAACCTGGCAAATTCCATGTCGGAGTTTGAAGGGCTGTTAGCTAGTTTTATTAATTCAATTCCAGGCCAAGGGGGAGGTATATAATAGCTTTATCCAAGAAGTTAATGCTGGTCTGAATACAAATCTTTTAAGAGCAAAAAACAGGTGGCGATTTCTTCTAAACTTATAGTAATAAAACCTTCTAATTGTCTGTGTTTAGCAGGGAATTGGCCTTTACGAAGCGCACTCATTGGGATTCTTACCATTTTTAGATATTTAGATAATTCAAGCCTGATTAAAAGTTGGCAGGAGGGCCCCCGTTTTTATGGATTCAGGGAGAACAGACAACAGATGTGAAGTCAATTGTGGATTGGGAAGTCATCAAGACCAGGGGACTTTCCTGATTGCATGGCTATAATGGCTTGAGTAATTCTCAGTAAATTCAGTAATCAATCCTAATGGGTTCATCTAATCTATCCTTTAAGTTTTGAAGCAGCTCTGGGATGTCAGTTTGACCAAACTACTGGGGGAAGGGGGAAGGAGATGCTGGAATTTATGACATGCTGTCGGCAGACTTCCCCATGTGGGCCAAAATCTTCCTTTGTCACATGTGGTCAAATGCACAAATTAATGTATTCAATTGTAGCAAACATGACAATCCCAACATTGGAGTGAGACTGAGAGGTATATTATTTAGAATAAAATTCTTTAACTGCATCATTGATTTTGGTTGCATCCAACGTCTTGTCAGCATTTACTATAAACTCTTAGAGTTTATAGTAAATGGAGAATGGAGAATGGAGATGGTAAATGGTAAATGGAGAAGTCTAATTGTTTCTTATGAAGGTTTCTATTTTTGCTTGCTACAACATGCAATGTGTAGGTAAGATGGATGCTAGAAAGAATAGAATAATCTCTGTTCCTGGAACATAAAAATCACCATATATCTGAAATGCCATATTCAGAGAGGAATGCCTGGATGCAGTTGGCTGACATACAGTCAGCAGCAGGCTCAGAGTAGGAACGGTCAAGCTACAGGTCTAGACAACAGTTGAAGTCATCCCTGAGTATCAGAGAGTGTGAGCCCAGACCAGAGAGAAGAGTCTTTACAAGAAAAACACATCATCTGTGTGGACTTGGAGCATAGACATGTGCCAAAACCACCTTGGTACTGAACAGCTTTCCTGATATGATCAAGTACTGACCATTTCAATATTTGACATAAGAGGCTTAGAATGGTATATTGTTATCAATCAGAATGGCAACTCCTCTTGCCTTAGCCTGAAAACAGGAGTGAAACTTAGGAGGGATTTAGGGACATAGGAGCGCTCCAAACAACATTAGTACCATCATCATTATGCTTTTAAACTTTCTCCATACCCAAAACTCGCTTTTCCTTCCTTCTACCTTCCCCAATCCTACTTTCTGCTTTGGAAAAGCCATATTTTTGCACATTCTAACCCCTCCTTTGTTCTCATTCAATTTTTTTTACTCCTAAACCACCCCAGATTCCCCACACACAGCCCAGCTGTGTGTCTCACTCACTCACCTTCTCTCCCCCACACACAGTGGAGAAACACAGCTCAGTGCATGCACAATCACTTTTACATTTCAACCAAACAGGACTTTGATTCACTTATATTAATCGTAGGACTTTTAACCACCTACTTTCAACTTTGAAACACCTGTTTTCACAGTTACCATGACTCACTGTAATACAGACCTAAGCAAAAGTATCATCTGCCTGTGCTCACCATCAGGTTAGACTGGCCAGTTATGGTGTCCGGGTTGGAATAGGATGATGTCCGTGGCTGGAATTACTCTCCAAGTAACTACACAGGATCAGAATCAATTAATAATTTGGTCACAAAATAAATCAAATTTTACTCACATCCTTTTCAATTCCGGTCATCACGTCAGAGTCACCAATTGCTGAAGAGAGAAGTAAAATACTACGAGGTAATTTGTTATGTAATATCAACTAAGACTCATCAATCCTGTAGTGTTCCACAATTTCCCCTAAAGGTACTCCTGAACTGGCCTAATTCAGTCGGCACTGGTACAAGCCATATCCTCCCTTAAAAGATATACAAACTAATAATTACCTCAATCCCACTTCTCTCTTTGCGTGTTGGTTGATGACAGGAAAAGAAGACAAGGATGCATAAATTTCAGGTCTCGGTATGCCAACCAATTTATTGATTACAGTGAGTCAAAATGTTCAACAGAGATCTCTGGGCCTCATGTCAGCTGTCCCTAACAGAGGAGTCTGAGATCGGCCCCGTTTCACAAACGCTGGACCCATTTATGGGATTAACTCTTCCTTCTCCATCCTGAGAGCGCTGTCTCTTCTTCAGTTGTCCAGCTCTGGTTCCTCTCTAGGTTGACAGATCTCATAGCCGTTAACTAATTAATGCATGATTAACCAAATAACTTTACAGTCACTAGTGATTTATTAGCCTGAAAGGGAATAGCTGTGACCAAACTCCAGATAAGAGAGAGCAGTGCACTTAGAGAAACAGAGAAGCATTCTTTCAGCCTGGTATTTCCTTATATGTTTTAAGCAGTATTGATGTGTTAATATTACAGGCTTATTATAATAAATTCTAACAAGACTTAACCCTAGTGCCAAACTTTTCTTTGGCACAACCTTTTCACCACATTGGAATAGAATCACCTCTACTACAGCAATGGACTTTCAAAAATGTTGCTCCTATCGTTTTAAGGGGATTTCAGCAAATTCACATTTGGATGGCACCCGTGGTGGAATGTATACTAAAAGCTAAATAACTTGGCACCTCTCCCAAACAACAACCCCTGGACCGATTCTCCTTGTCTATATTTGGTACTGGAATTAATGTGTAAATATTGTCCTAATACCTAAGATTGTCGACCCCAGAGCTCCTTCATCGAAAGTCCATCACCTTAACCAACTTGTCTTACTGGTTGGCTTGGAAGACTGACGATACATACATAATGGCCTCATGATTTGAACTTGTCACCAAGACTTGTTGTGTTACCTAATACCATCCTAAGATGGCTATCAAAACATTACCAGTACCTTCTCTTTGTTCAGTCTCATCTCCAGGACCTGTTTCATCACCTAATCCGATTACGGGATGGTTACCAAAACATGCAGCAACAACAAAACAACATAACCTGCCTCATCACTTGGTATCACTTGGTATCTTCACCATGTCCTGTTTATATTTGTCCGCTGATTAAAATGGAGGCGCTGCCTTTTATTTACCTGTTGCCATGGTGAATCGTGATATCGCAGCTCTATTAATGCTGCACGAACTAACTCAAAACTGCTTTTCTGGAACCGGAAACTCAAGTTTCCCATCTGAGGATAAGTCAACTCAGAGTTCATGGATAGACTCAGAGTTTGTTGAACCTCCTACCTGGAACAGGGCCATCCTGTACTAAAAAACTGGTTTCTTTGTTCAACCCCTGATGGGAAATGGGTCATCGCCAAATCAACTATTATTTTTTAATGCTGTGATTGCCCCTTTAGTTTAAGAGCTTTATGGACTCAAGTGCCAACTGCGAGGGAGCTTCAAACCAAGCTCCTCATTAACACACACACACACACAAACCCTTACACATGCACAGTGAATCACAATCCAAATCCATGTATGTTTTCCTG
>CAFUXE010000003.1:608130-622007 GCA_903364295.1 Serranus cabrilla | reverse complement strand
TGGTTTTGTGGGTTTATCCTCATAGCCCCTGCTGTCATTTTAATCTCCCTTTTGTGTTGCCAGTGTGTGTGTGTGTTTGTGTGTGTGTGTGCCCACATAATAGAATAAACACGAAAACACACACACAAGCATACGTTAGTCTGGCAGTGTGTCACATGAGAGGATTAACCTCATGTCAGAGACAGTTTATAGGGCCACCATGCTTATAGTGACATTAAAATATATTATCAGCACCGCGGTGTCACCAGTTTTTTACAGTCTATGGTTGCAGCCCAGTCAGCCAGCACCGGACCGGACTATGTGTTGCTGTGCTGAGGAATACATTTAATCACGATTTAGTGCAACCATGACGTTACTGTAAGGGAGGGAGGGTCACTGCCGGAGAAGCAATAGGATACGTTGTTTGCTTGATTGACACCGTTACCGTCCAATCAGCGCTATTTCTATTGCGACAATTCTGCTTCTGGACCGTGGCATTACAGTTTTGTAGTACTGACAAATATGTCGGCCGCTGGAAATTTCTTGGCCCCCAATATTTTGGATATATGAAAAGAATACATAATTGTTTTGGGATTATCGTCATCTGGTTTTAGTCTATTTAACTAACGTATATGTAAACCGGCCTGCAAACAGATGCGAGCTATTTTAAAGTTAAGTGACAAAGCAAGCAGCTCCCACCCTAGCTAACAGTTGAGCTAGGTGCGGGTAGTAAAAAACGTCAGAGTGTCTTGCTAGCTAGTCAAACATTTAACGTTATCTGCACTAGCTTAGTGCTGGAAAAGCTAACGTTTGCCACCACAGCAAGATTCGTAACGTTACAGCTCGCTGACACCGCTGAATGAGTCGCGTGGATATTAATGGATGTAACGTCCAGGAGCTGTCTCTGATGATTACAATCACAAGAGGAAACAACACCATCAAGACCAACACAGCCCGTTCACCGTGCTTGGACCCAGAGCAAGTGTAAAAGCCCTCCTCACAGGTGAAATGATGTGGTAGCCTGCTGTTAGCCAGCGCTAAGCAGTGGAGACCTTAGTGACGTTAGCTTTAGGGTAGCTAATGTAAATGTTAAGCTTATATAGTATACTGAGCCTTACTATTTATACTAATGAACCACGAATCGGCTATGTTTTGATGTGTCTAATCTTGCATGTATAACCTGTCCACTGTATCCTCTGAGATAATTTATATTGTTGTGACGCTAATCATGTTAACGCTAGTTATCTCCACCCTACTTCCCTTTCATCCTTATGGACTCGCTAAGGTTACCGTCAGCATTCTGCCATTAACGTAACACAGGGATTTGTCTTGTAGTGTAACTTTGCCTTTCATCCCAGGGTTGTAACGCTATTATCGTCCTCACTGTTTGTCCCCACCCTGGCTTCACTACAATCCAAGGTTCAATGTAGGCTGGGTGTCTTTTACTTGGATTCACAGAACGATATGCCGAAGCCCTCACTGCAGGGTTATGTGTACACACCGATGTGTGTTGTTATATGTTGAAGCAACACTTATCACAACCGTAGTGTAGGGACGATCCTCTGAAAGTGAATGACACGTTTATCGGGCTGATTCGTGTCCACTTGCTGTCAGACCAGGCGCTGCTGGGCCGTTTGGCTGATCAGGGTTGCGTGTCACCTGTCTCTGTCACCTGGCTCAGCTGCATCCTCTTCCTGCATTCGTTAGTAAGGTGTTTCTTTGCAACATTTCACTAAAATTGCATTCCAAAATTGGAGGCTCGGGGTCAGGAAAATAGATTATTGTACCGGTTTGGTGCACGTACCGATGATCCAGCAACTGTTGTTACAGCGCTGCCTGTGACTGCATCAGGCCATACACACCCAAGATCTATGCGTGGAAGTGCTGGCAATAAGAAGGTGCCTATTTGTCTGGGGATTTTCAAGCACATACAGCATTGTAGAGCAGGGATGGTGCCTGATGCACAGTTTGGATAGAAATGATTCATGTTCAATTGAGCATATAACTATCTTCATAGAGCTTGAGAAAATGCTAATTAAGCACTGTGCACGCTCTCTGTAATATCCATTTGAGTGAATTGAGAGCACTTCTTAAGGTCTCATTCTGTGCTCAGTCCCTGAATGTAATCTGCTGTAATTTATTGAATGAAAGGCTTTCGTTGATAGTGTCTTTACATCAGGTGTATCCCTTATTGCACTTCAGTATTGGACATCATGCCACCTAGGAGTACCAGGTCCAATTAAAAATGATCATTTTGGCCTTTCCATGTCATAATGTGACTGTCTGCCAAATTAAATGGTAAATGGACTGCACTTATATAGCACTTTTCTAGTATTTGCGACCACTCAAAGCGCTTTTACACTACAGACTGCGCTCATTCACCCTTTCATACTGGTGACTGAGGCTATCCTACATGGTGCCACATGCCACCATCAGGAATTCATTCACACACCGATGAACGCAGCATCGGAAGCAGTTTGGGGTTCAGTATCTTGCCCAAGTGTACTTCGACATGTTGGGATCGAACCGATCAGTGGGCGACCGCTCTACCAACTGAGCCACAGCTTAAGGCTAAAACTGGGTAATAAACAGGGAGCCATATCCTGTATTCCTGTTTGGGTGAATGGTAGGGTGCACTTTACAAACCCCCTCCACACCTTTCATATTTTTCTGTTATATTTGTTCTTGTACAAAGCACTAAGAGGAAAATAAGAAAATTCTTTATGGGATTCATCAAGCATACACAGTCTGGAATAAGCAGGTAAATGCTACAATAAACCCATACAAGTGCAGCCATGTGCAAACCACAAACTAACATGCCACTGACATTTGACAGGAAATGTTAAATTCAGACAAAAGCAAAATAAAGTATGCAAAGGTAAAGAAGGAAAAAAGCCTTTTACATATAAATACCATTAGAGTTTTTCTGCCTTGAGTATTGGCTGACCTACATGTTAAAAAGGAGAAATGAGTTGCTGTCCATTTCAACGTCAAGTCTTTGGTTAGGTCCCACACAACCACCACCCTCCAATAGGGCTTTTTACTACACCATGATGGTGGCAATACTTATTCACCATAACATTAGAGCACGATCAATTTAGCGTTGGGCCTATTACATTGGGCGGTATTGGTGTACATGTTGTCCATTATGTTACCAAGTTACGCTGATATAAAAATGTTGTATACAGAATACTAAATCTGGAGACACTTAGCACGATGTAGAAATGTCGTAATCACAAGTACCCAGCAGAGGGCTCAGACTCAAGTGACTGGAGAATGTGACTGGAGAATGTCACAGACTGGCTGCACGTTCAGCTGTCGTAATGAAATGTAACAGGCACCCCACTCGTGATTATAATTGTACTAGCACAGACATGACAATTATAAAAAGTAAAAGCACTATGTTCTAAGGTGGCCTGGACCTGCCATTGTTGCAAATAAAAGAAATGCCGCTCCAAATAAAAGAAACAATGCAAAGTTTAAAAAAAAAAAAAGCCACAATGGAAGTGAATTACCGGGGACTATTATTGCAGTTGCACCGGTGTTTTTTATGTGAGAGAAGAAGAGGAAGACAGAGAAAGAGAGAAATAATAAGAAGACAAGAAATAAGAAGCAATACAAATGAGCAAGTAAATTAAATGTACTGTTGCTACGTGACTGTGCGTGTTATAGTTAGGCCAAAATTGATTGTAATAAGGTGCCTGATTATGTAGCCATCAGTTGTTTCCACTTAGGTGTGTTTTTGTTCCGGACTCATGTTCACTCGCCGGAGCTCTGTAGTAGACTCTGCTCTGGAGTGAGAGCGTGCGGCGGTATATGTAATTGTGTTTTGCTGCATATTCGAGTAAAGTTATTTCCTATTTCTCTCTCTCTTTGTCTTCTTCTTCTCTCACATAAAAAACACTGCGCCACTGGCAATAACAGTGCCCGGTATTTAACTTCCGTTGTGGCTTTTTTATTTGCATCGTTGTTGTTGTTTATTTGCAGCGGGAGTGGCTGTTTGATAGTCATCTGGAAACTAGTTTGCGAAATAGGTTGTTGTAAAGTTAACAAACAATGACTCCACCATTCTCCGTTAACTCGCATAAAACTGTAAGGGTTTGACACTAAGTATGGTCATTGGCCACCTTATCTTATGTATGTTCAATCTAGAAGAAGTTTAGAAGTTTAAGAGTTCTAGAAGTTTTTTCTAAAAGCGTGTCTTATCCAGGCAGTGAAACAATCTAGTCTCCTTTCGACAAATTTATAAATTGCGTGCCTAGTCTGTAAGCCTTTGATGTAATGTCAATGGATGTGATGTGACAATAAACTTAGCGAGCAAAATTAAATGCAGTTAAACAGCTATCTAATGTTACAACATCACAGGAGCAAGCAATAGTAGTTTGCGATAATGTTAGTTTACTAGTTAATGAATGAAATGTGCTTTCAGGGGAATTAATTAGCAGATGTGATGTGTGCCCCGACTTCTGCCCCTCTCTCCTTTCTTTCCAAACGAGAGTGCAGTGCAGACAGGCACTGAGTGATTAACGTTACAAATTATAAAGACCAAAGTGATATTCTTTTGCCAGAATGAGTGGCTTGTATTTGTGTAGCCTAGCCTTTGTAATGGCTACATCTATTCTTCTTCTTTTTCTTGATGCTGCAAATTTATCAAAATCTGTTTTATGTTACATATATAGTTGTGTTTTATTTGATTTACCTAAATATAGACATAAGTTAATAATTAGTGAATATTAAGATGAGTTTGGCTCCAGTTCAAATATAAGAATCAGATACTTTCGGGGTAGTTATAATGGAGTCTATATATGTTTTACATGTGAAATTCAAGTGTGGGATGATGGAGAGTTTGATTATAAATGGAAATGACTTAGGAGGCACGATAGAGAAGATATTATCAAGTGTGTTTTTATTAACATAATCTATATTTAATTTGACATATTACGGTGATCGTCAATACAAGTTTATCATGGTCGAGACACAATATTGTGCAGAACACAGCAGGCTGTGGTTATTTTCTTCTATTAAAGTCATAGTAAAAAGTTGGGAGAAAATGACCTTAGACAATGCCTCTTCAGGTTTGTATGGTCAAAAGTTTTTGTTTGTTTGTTTTTTTTGGCCATTTTTTGACTTATTTGATGGTGGAGAGAGATAAAGAGTGAAAGGGGGAGACTGAGGAAAAGACATGCAGGACAGGGCTCAGAACCAGATTCAAACCCGGGCCACCTGCTTATGAGGACCAAGCCTCTTTGGTATCCGTCAACTAGTGTGTCACCAGGATGACAATGGTCAAGAGTTTTCATTCCAAACTTCAGTCTCCTGTGATGGTGTAATACATAAAGATGGACATGTACACATCTAACCTAGGCCAAGATTAAAAAGAATAAACCAAATCCAGTGTAGAAAACGTATTTTCCAGTTGTACTGGTTGACAATTTGATAAGAAATATTAATGTGATACAATAAAAGTACAAAATATATAGCATGTATTTGTCAAATATGTATTTAAACATTGTAACATTTTGGGAGGATTTCTTAGTTGGAGCCAGGGTGATTTAAAGTTTGCACATACTATTAGAAATGCACCTAGATTTTGGCCCAAAAAGTCCACTGTGGACACAAAATGTTTCTGTCTTTGAATCTTTCAACACTGGTGAAAGAATTTGCAGAATGAAACTGTTTTTGGATAACCATGGATAACTATTTACATATCTTAACTGGAGGTCACAAAATGGAGCGCTTTAATGCAGGAAGGAAGTAAGCAGAGAGCTGCTTGGCTACACAGGCTAATTAGCTACAAGCTAGTTAGTTAGCGCATGTTAATCATAACTGATTATAAAAACATTGATGGCTTGCACTAAGTGAAACACATTGTGGCCGATTCATTTTGACGTCTTTTTAGCTATCATTAATTTTTTGGGATTTAAAAATGGGATTAAAAAAGACCTTGCTTTACGGTATTTCGAGATCTATCTGTGTGAATAAGCGATTGGTGACTGCAGTACAAGCCGAATGAAACCCCAAGACATAACAAACCACTGCTGGTGGTATACACAGGCGATAACATACAGCTTCAAGCATTGAACTGACCCTGCACACGTTTTGTGGCAAAAAAGTCTGCAGCTGTCGGCAGCTAAAGAACCTTTGTCTTGAGTTATATCCTCCATGAATTGTAAGATATCAGTGTGAAATACCTATGAAATGCAATGATTCAAGTAAAAGCACTGTTGGAAAACAGCCACATGCTGTGGACGTAGAAGAAGACAGCGGACTAGCAGCCCTGCCCCATGAACAAAGTGACCCTCGCAGTTACTTTTGCAATTTGTTACACATATTTTGTGCAAAATTTGAATTGATTAAAATTGGCAAAAATGCATCAAAAATACTGCATTAAGACACGAAGACCTTGAGGAACACCGCTTAGAAAGCCATGCTGTGATTTAGTCATTCAACTTTTGGGCATTTTGGTGATTTCTGCAAGGTTTGCATTTTTCTACAATTGAATAGTGAGCATGTCTGTGGTGTAAACTACTGAGAAACCCTTATACCTCCTTTGAATACCAAAGTCTCTTGCTTGTGGTTGTAAGGTTTCATAGGTCTGTGATCATCCAAGTCTGCAGTAGGGTAATATCACTCAATATATATCAGCCTGTCTGGTTGTTGTTTTTTTTCAGAGTTCAGTTGACAGCTTTCACAATCTAACTGCACCAAATAGGAAAATGCACTCCAAGCTAACAGTAGTGCTGAGATTTGAAATCCGATGTGGACAGTGCAAGACTGAACTGACTTACCATTTGCCTTTAATATCTAAAATGATTACCAATGCTCTGGCTTGACTTTGGGTTACTGTAGTTATGATAGTAAATACTGCCCCACCAGTAAGAACTGCAATAGAACATATTCTTCTTGTTAAAGACAATTGCTGAGCTACAACCACTTATAGCTCTTTTTGACCAAAATGTTCCAGGAACCAAAATGTTCCAGGAACCAAAATGTTCCAGGAACTATGGAACAAAGAGAACTAGTGTTAGGAACTACAAATCCATTCTGTCCATTCCTATTTGAGTTTTCACCTAATCTGAAGCAATTTGACAATGAGACAAATAAGACCTGGGATTAATGGAAAAAAAATAAAGCCAGTATTTGCTACTTAGTTTTAGAACTAGGCAGAGTCATCCTGTTCTCTATGGAGCTGTTCTGTTCTCTCATTCTCTATATTCAAAGCCTTTCTCAAATTGAAAGTTATAACACTGTCCTTAGAAATTTAGCAGTTATGTACTTTTCCAATTATGTATTAGTTGCTTTATCAGTAAATCCGCATTAACCACTTGTTACATCTCCATACATGAGATCCACTGCAAAGCACTTTATCTAAAAAGAAAACATGTTACTTTGTGGTTTACTACTGTTATTTCCATTTTCTCAAAAACAATGGTGAAGAACACCAGGAGTTTCATGCAATACAAGTGGTTCAGAGAACAATGAGGGCAAAATAGCTTCGCTGATTCACTTTTACTACGGAACTGGTTAACAGATACCAACATTATCTGGTGCTGCAGCTGGTGTGTTGACCCACTTCCGTGCCCCATGTATGTTGACCATGAGGGGAGAAGATTAATGATTATGTGAAAATTTTGTAGTAGCACTCGGGATTTAGCAGAAGACCACAGCTGAAATTAATATTGTGGAAACACTGCAGATTGTTCAAGCAACAAGTTGTGTTATGTTCCACAAGATCTCTGAGCTTTTTTTCAAGTCTATTAAACTAAACAAAATTAAACAAAATCACAAATTGTAAAAAGGTATTCATATTGCATTAGCTGTTTTCTTTCTTAAATTCTTCTGAATTCAAGTTTTTCTCTTTTTTATAAACTTAAACAAACTTAACTCTCTTGTTTAGTGGAACTGGACAGAAACAAAATAAAATTCACCAAGCCTGCCTGGTTCGTCTTTCCATTGTTCCAAAAACAACCTGCTCTAGTGTGCTAGAACAGTAACACTTAATTCACCAAGTTACTTCAGGAAACGGCTTAACCCCTTACCATTCAAGCCCTCACATTTTTGAGAATTGGGGTTTGTGGGAAGTGGATGTTTAAAGGGAGATAATAAGGCCAACAATAAATGCCACATGAAAGTGATGTATATCATCTGAGAGCTGAGAACCTGAAGATTATGGTGAGATGCAGCTCAGCAATGTGTGTCAAGTTGTTCTGGTCAAAAATCTCTAGTAAACATGATTTATTTATTTATTTCATTCATTCATTATTTACAACTATTATGATGTATTAGGGGTCCCAGTATCATAGTCTGGCTGATTTTGTCCCATTTCCAGGTTCAACTTGGTCCCATAAGTTGTTGCAGCAATTTCTGGGTTGATAGCATTTGGTGCTGAATTTTGCTATTTTTTTTTCCTTATCGGGAATGGATATGATAATGGAAAAAGTGGTCAGAAACCCCCCAGAATATGAAAATATCTTTGGAAGAACACAGACAAATCCATGCTGTGATCTGGTTTCAAAAACGTTGGTCTTTTTGGCGATTTCTGTATTTTCAGTGTTTCAATGGCGAGCACTTCTGTTCTCTAAACTGCAGAGAAACCTTATTGTCAATTTATATATAGGAAAGCTATACACCTTCTGATATTTAGCTCTCTAGTTTGTGGCTGTAAAGTTTCATGCGGCTGTGATTATCCTAGAGGTCACAGCAGCTCATTTCATACAGCGAGGTCGAGACTCGAGAAATGCCCTCGCTGAAATGAACTGGCTCCTACAGGGACTAACACCATCCCACATGAACAAAACTGAGCTCATTGAATCAACAAGAGTCTCAGCTTTCCAGTGATACATAATTTGTGTAATTCAAAGTCTGTTTAAGGACCCCAGTATGCGAAAATATGAAAATAGTAGTACGCAGAAATAGCACATTTTTGAGTCCGCTGCTGGGCCCGCCGAATGCTAAGGGGTTTAACCTCAGAAAGCACCTTGTTTTTCTGAATTTGAATTAAATTAGTAAACTAGAGATGACCGTATTCCTCCAATCCCACATTCCCCCACACAGCAATCAATATTGATATATAAAGTTTGAATGTCAACAGTGTAACTGAAGGGGTTGCTTTTTTTTATACAGTGATCAACACATCTTGAAATTGGTGCAATTGAATGTACATGAGCATTAATCTGAATGTACAGTTAAATAACTGTTTACAGACTACAGTATTGAATCTTTACACAACCATTGTTCCTCTCATTGTTACTGTAGGTGCAGCATCCTGACCAACCATCAGACTGGATTCACTTTTTTGTGACCCTGGACGATCATATTCACTTGAACCACCTCTGTGTTTCATCAATACACACAAAGTGATCCAAGTCCACAGTCGAGGAGGCCACTGATCAGCACTGGATTCTGTTTACAAGGTTGGAGCAGGAAACTTCCAACCTGAAAAAGGATACCATGGCCCTTGGAATCTCCATCTTCCAGACATAAAAGCTACTGTTTTCAAAATTGTTTTTGACGTCCTCTTTAGGACATTGCTCCAGAGAGGCTGTATCTTCCAGGGGAGTTTTGTGGGAGGATGTTATCCAAGCCTCAGTGCTCTGCATTGGGGATGGAGTCAGAAGAAAGGCCCTGATATTCCCTGGAGAAGAAAAGAGGGCAAAACACAAATCAGCCTGTAGCTAGAAGACTGACAGTTACATAGCTAACAGGCCACTAACTATCACCAGTGGAAGAACTGAGTTTTTCTATGTTGCCATTGCTGGCTATGAAATAATACAATAATCTACTCACACATACCCCCCAACGCTCCAAATCAAGACTGTTAGTTTAGTTCTTTGTCAAAAAATTTAATTTCTATGAACACTAATGGATGTTCTACTGGATTTTCTCCCAGATGTTTTGGAAAGAATCACACCGTCACTTCCGGCTTTTTGTCTTCCAATCATAACCCTGGTTCAGCCGGCAGGTGAGGTGGTTTGAATTGGCCACCTGCAAGGTTTAGGGATGCCCCAACACAGGAAAACCAGGCTACCCCACTGGCCCGTTTACAGACTGCTGTTTCTAATACGAGTCCTGGACTGAAAGCCCGTAGTCTCCCTCTCTAACAGAGAGCAAGTGGATGTCACTTTTTTTTTTCCAAGACATTTTCTTACATTGCTACAGCTGCCCAGACTGCTTATCTCTGGGTGCTAAAAACTTGAAATGAATGGGATTCTCCATATGTTTTGCTAGCACAGACTTGGTTACAAACAAGCCCATTTCCAATTTGAGGTCTTGACCTGCAATTTTTTTCTACAGTGAGGAAAGTCATCGTCCCAGCCTCTTTCTTTCAAGCTTTTCTCTCCATTTTCTCTTTCTTTCAGCTTCATTTCATGTCTTGCAGTTTCTTTTGGTTCATCTTGCATACCCATCTCCTACTAAAACAGGCCTACCTCTGCCAACTCTTGTACCTCACTAGACTCCCAATTATAGACCCATCAAATCACACTGGACAAGTGCACTGGCACGAGGTTCATTAGTTTAGCTGAGGTCTTCTGCCAGTCACGATGTGATTGGACTTTACAGTACCAAGTCACTTAAGAACTAAATTATTATGTTTTAATGGAAGGATCAAAACAGTTTTTCAAAATCTCAATCAATATCATGTTTCTTTATTGCACTTTTATTATGTTTTTCACTAAGCCTTTATTCGCCTTGCTGTACAACAAGTAGATATCTTCTTTTTAGACAAATTTTACTCTTGTGGAAAAATACCTGAAAGAATGATCAGTTTTTATTGGCTTGTATTTGTGATTGATTGACATGTAGTTTAGAACAGAGTCAAACTAGTGTTGTGTATTTACCTGCAACTCTGTAAGAGATAGCTGTCCAGACACCACCTCCACTTTACAATCTTTGGCTTATTTGTTCATCTCGCTCTCCCACCTGTTTTCCTGCTGACAGGAAAACAAGTTTTTCACAGCAGAGCGACTTGTCAGCTTCATTTAATCACACACACACACAGCAGATCAGGATTGACCTAAGAATCTAATGAAACAACTGATTATTGCTCCTCCCATCTTCTTTCTTCACCTGAAAGAAGAAGCCCTCCTCAATAGACCCTCCAGCTCTTTTGTTCTTTATATGTTTTCTGTTTTACCAAGTCATACTTCCTATGCCAATGCTGCAAATCCATTCAATGCAACACACCTAAAGAAACTCTGAATTATCAATTCCTCAGCATAGCAGCAGTTGCTAAAAAGACACACATACTCCTACACAAGTGTAAGGAAGTTATGCCAGGTGGCAGCAGTAAGAGTGGAGGGCGGGGTCCGTCCTCATCACCCCTCCCCCACGCCGTTGTCCCGCCCAGCAGACCCCTGAGGCCCTCCCGCTATGTCCCTGTGTCGGCAGCCACATTCTTCCTCGTTGGATCCACCACGCTCTTTTTCTGCTTCACGTGAGTGGCCATAATGTATTTTCTTTTAATAAGTCTGGTTCTTTGTACATATACAACTGAGTTTGTTTGATTGGATTGGTGATGGTTTGACACAGGCCTTGTTATTTCACTTCTGGAGCTGTTTCCATAGAAACATCTTTCAAGCTGCATTAATCGATAATCTTCGATTAATAATTATTATATTAGTTATCTTACACTAGTTGGCTACTTATCTCTACCAGTGGTGGAATAAGTAATCATATCCTTGAAGTAATTCTCAGTACTTCTCAGTTCCAAAAGTGCTACACTCATAATGGTATATAGTCAATACAGAGTTAATATTCAAAACTATAATCATCAAGGTCAAAGTACTCTTTATGCAGAATTCTCCATTTAAGGCTAATACTAAGGTTTAGGTCTTAGGTCTTCAAGTGCAATTTCTTTTAATACAGTCACAGCTAAAATGCTAAACATATCCTGAAAAAGACATTAAAACCTTAAAATTAATTGGTGCCATAAAAATACATAAGAAATATTGAGTATTGGGTCATCTTGGTACCAGTGATCCACTAATGAAGGTTGTGCTTTAAAGACACAATATTTGTTGCTGTGCTTCACATCTATATAAAGCCAGCACATTTGAAAGTTCTTCAGAGATAAAAATGGCAAAAACAAGGAACCTAACGCAGGAAACACGCCTGAAGATACAGATTCTCAGCCAGGAAGGGTACAGCTGCCGCCAGATAGCCAGGAAGTGCAGATGCAGTCCTTCAGCAGTTGAATACACTCTGCAGAAATACAGACAAACCAACAGCTTGGAAGACAAACCAAGATCTGGGTGTCCAAGGATTTCTTAAGCAAGAAATGAGCGCATCCTGATCTGCATGTGCAGGGAAAACCAGCTTCCAGCTTTATTTATCTCCTGCTTATGTGAGGGTACGCAGAAGGCCAAGCCTAGTACTGTGCCATTCTCGAAACCCACATGCTCCCCTCTGCACGTGCACTGTTCCGTTGAGGTCAAAACTGGATGTTTCAACAAGATAATGCCCCTTACCACACATCCAGGGCCAGTAGAACCTGCTGCAGGAGCACAGTATCCAGGTCTAGGAGTGGCCAGCTCAATCCCCAGACATGAGCCTCCAGTGTGTCCAGCCTGGCTCCAATCACAGAGCCAGCTCTTTTGACCAGTTTGTCCAACTGCCTTGCATCTCTGTGTGGGATGCTGCCTCCCCAGCAGACTGCAGCTTAAAACAGCACATTTGCCACCACAGACTGATAAAACATCTGCAACATTTTACTACAGATGTCCAAGGATCTGAGTTTCTTTAAGAAAAAGAGGCGGCTAAGCCCCTTTTTGGCACCATCACGATGTCCACCCCACCAGTATTCACTGGCTGAAGAGGGGGCTTGAACCTGGGGAAATCTATGATAATTTCCTTAGTCTTTGAGGTGTTCAGGAGGAGATAGATGAGCAAGGGCACGGTGAAGAATGTAGAGGACAGCCTTATTCACCCCAATGTGTTGTTTGTATGCAAACTGCAGGGGGTCGAGCTTGTCTTTGACCTCAACTCTCAGCTCACCAGACTTTGCTGCCTTGTCTGCTATGTATAATTTGAAAGGCGCTACTTACGGATACCTACAGACCGAAGAACACCCAAAATGGCAAAGACTGCGGAGATCAAAGAAGGTCTAAAGTTACCTGTGAGCGCCGTAACCATTAGAAGACACCTATGTGAAGCCAAGCTATCAGCAAGAAGCCCCCGCAATGTCCCATTGTTGCAAAAACAACATGTGTTGCAGACAGTTTGTCAGACGACCCCCAAACACTGAATTCAAGCCACCCTGTGAAGACAGTGAAGCATGGTGGAGCTAGCATCATGATATGGGGATGTTTCTCATACTATGGTGTCAGGCTTATATATCGTATACCAGGGATCATGGATCAATTTGAATACACCAGAATACTTGAATAGGTCATGTTGCCTTTTGCTGAAGAGGAAATGCCCTCGAAATTGGTGTTTCAACAAGATAACAACCCCAAACACACCAGTAAGCGAGCAGCATCTTGGTTCCAGAGCCAACAAGATTGACGTTATGGAGTGGTCAGCCCAATCCCCGGACCTTAATACAATAGAAAACTTGTGGGGTGACTTCAAAAATGCTGTTTCTCAGGCAAAACCAAGAAATGCAGAGGATTTGTGGAATGCAGTCCAATCGTCCTGGGCTGGAATACCTGTTCACAGCTGCCAGAAGTCGACTCCATGCAACACAGATGTAAAGCAGTTCTCAGAAACAGTCGTTATACAACTAAATATTAGTCCAGTGATTCACAGTAAAGCTAAATCATCAAGCATTTTCAGTTTATACAGTTTGAGTTTGTAAAGAAAAATGCAGACACTTTTGCAACGATATAACCATTTGTGAGAAAGTACTACACCTCTACCCCTAAGATATCATTTTTTCTGGCCAACTACCTGTCAACTAG